>CAHIKZ030004269.1:1045000-1057500 GCA_903632075.3 Acanthosepion pharaonis
CTGATGGTACTTTAGTCCGACTAGGACGTGGTGGTCTGACGTCACGAGCTGCGATGGGATTTTCGCTTCCGCGTCTCGTATACACGAAATTGTCGTTGCTTTGAAATTTTTCATGCAACAAAAACAAACTATCATTATTGTTTCGTCCGTGTATTGTTTGATATATTGAAATGTAATTGTCATCTTTGATAATGGCTTATGTAAGCCGAAAGCTTAGATAGGATTTGAATATGTATCAATATGGTCATTTCTTTTCGTCCTTCAATAATAATGTTATTAAGCTTATCAGACAATATGAAAGCAACTTACTTAAAATAAATAGACAAAACTTGTCTATAATATTTAGGAAGCATGCATCAATGAAAAATTGCTGCCTAAATATATATATATATATATATATATATATATATATATATATATATATATATGTATATATATATATATATATATATATATATATATATATATATATATGTGTGTGTATGTGTGTGCGCGCGTGCGTGCGTTTGCGTATAATTAGGTGTATTTAGGTACCAACTTTTCATTTATACAGGCTTTGGCGATTTAGTCCAATCTCTGGTTTCTAAGGTATGTTTTCTGGTCGATTTCGGCTTTCATTAGCCATTATCAAAAAGGCTTATGTTTCTTCATGTGTTGCATTGTCTTCCTTTCTTAGATTCAAGTTTTGCGTCTTTGCTTCATGCATATATACCTACCTCTGATCTGTAAATATTAATGAAATACACCTTTCTGTAGTTATGAAGTTTATTTCGTTGATAAAGATTTGGCGTCTTGATTTTATCGCCAACCTGACGTGGTTTCCCTCTGTCTTTTCCTCAAATATATTCATGGAAATTGTTCTGATGAGATTTCCTAACTTGATGCATCGACTGCATGATTTTAAGCGTGTTACTAGATTGCCAACTAGGTCTCACTGCTTTACCTTGAAACCAGCTAGATGCAACCGTATGTTCTATTCTAACATTGTCTTTTCTCGCACTTTTCGCCTATGGATACCCCTTTCTGATTTCTTGCTTCCCTGTCATCTACAATCTTAAAAAAGTTAAATGCAATGCCAATCACCATCTTCTGTATTCCTGACCCTGTTCTTTCATAATCCTTTCTCCTCACTTCTCACTAAAGTTTTCTAACTCTCTTTCCACTTCCAGTAGCCTCTTGCGTCTTAGTGGCATTATCGCCTTGCTTGAGGTGAAATTATTAAAAATATGGGTTTTACAGATGTAGTTAAGGCCCAACGTTCACTATCCAATAGATAGATAGATAGATAGATAGATAGATAGGAAGGAAGGAACAGACTGAGATAGATAGATAGATAGATAGATAGATAATGTTTGTTATGTACCTTTCCACCCGCAGGAATAAACCAGACAACAGATGGGATATGCATCATACGCGACCACGTGTGTCGTTGGCGCGTAACATTTGTCGTGACCTTTTAATGAATCCAGTAAAAGTACACACCGTCTGCCCCAACGGAAGGACATTGTGGCGTAATTATTAATTTCTTAATACGTCTGACTCCATTGAATCGACTGAGATTATAAATGTACATGGGGAAAATTAATTTTATACAAAAATATATATTTTACTATAATCTCTTTTCTTAATCCAACGGGTTACCATAAATCGAATATATCAAATATTGTCAGTATTACCGATTAATCTTCAGTTCATAACTGTTTCAAAGTACGGACATTTTATCCATTTAGATAGATAGATAGATAGATAGATAGATAGATAGATACAGTCAACGACGAAATTATTCGTACACCCATCGATTTTGAATATTTTTATCCATTTCTCAGAAATATTATGCCAAGTTTTTTTTTATATCTTAATAAGCACAAAAAAGGAATATAAAACTCTATTTTCAGAACATTAGGTTAAATACAACATGGCCTTCATAGAGTCCTTATTTGAATCCTAATGAAAATCTGTGGTAAGAATTGAAAGTTCGAATAAATCGTCGGCCACCAAAAGCCTTCAGAAATTAGTATATGTAACCATTGAAGAATGAAAGAAAATCCCAGAAAAGACTTGTTCAAATCTCTTCAAAAATTTTGAGAGCCGATTGCAGCAACATATAAAAATGAAAGGCCATACTATTGACTATTAATATTGTGAAAACTGTTCAATTTTTCTATTTTTATTCTGTACGAATAATTTTGTCTTTTCCTATTTTGCATAATTCGCGTGTTAAATTTGTTGTATTTAAACTATTGTTCTGAAAATTGAGTTTTATATTCCGTTTTTGTGCTTATTAACATATAAAAATCCATACGGGCATTAGATTCAGACAAATGAATGAATAAATATCCAAAATTGATGGGTGTACGAATAATTTCGTCATTGACTGTAGATATATATATATATATATATATATATATATATATATAGATAGATAGATAGATAGATAGATAGATAGATAGATAGATAGATGTGGAATAATTTATAAGTAAATGAATCAACCGTGAGGTGAATACATATCACATAAAAAACTGTGGCAAATAATTTTCCTAAACTGATTAAAATGTTTCTTTTTATTTGTAAAAATGCTATGGACAAATTGATCAATATCTGTTGGAATTTCTCACAGAAGAATTTATATTCAATGAATAGGCCAACTGAAACATTGGAAATCAATAAATCCTGCTTTCTTTCATCTATTTCATTCAGTTTGATTTTCGTCTTTTTTTTGCTTTTCTTTTTCATTTCTTTATTCAATTTTTATTTCTTTCCTCTTTCATTTTCTTTTTCTGTATTTCATTTAACCTTATTTAGTCAATTCAATGTTTTGTCTTTTTCTTTTCTTTTTTGTGTTCTTTCTTTTATTCCGTATTTCTCTTTACTCTTTCTTTCGTTTTTCTTTTTATCAATTTTATTCTTTCTCTCTTCTACTTATCCTTCTTCCTTAATTTTTATTTTGTTTCTCTTTCCCCTATTTCATTCAGTTTTCTTCTATCTAAATTCTTCACCTTTTTTAATTTTTCTTCTTCCTTCGTCGTCTGTCATTCGCTTCTCCAAACAATTTTATATAATTCGTCTGTATCTCGAAATAGGATAAGCACAACGAGGAAAACAGAATTCAGATTGAAAAGGAATTGAATTGAATAAGATCATGTAAGTACAGTCGGTTTTACAAGTACAAGAATGTACTAAAAAAGCGGTCTGTGCAAGCCTTCAAAGTGAAATAGGACTCTGATCCTCACATAGGCAAAAATCATTAAACTGCCTCAGCAATTTTGAAAGTTAGCATTCTCGAGCATTCATGAGTTTGACCATTGATTGCAAGCAGTAAACATTACAATATCACACAGAACGCCTGTCCTAAGATAATCAATTAATTGGATCGAAAGACGGGAAAAATGAATCAAGGAATCATATAAAAATGGAAATCAAAACAGGATGGAAGAAAAAAGAAAAGAAAAGAATGAAAAAGAACGAAAGAAATAGAATATGAAAAAAAGTAAGAAAAATGAAAGAAGGAAGTAGTAAATAAAGAAATGAAGGAGAGAAATGAAAAAATGAAGAAAGGTAAAAAGAAAAGAGAGAGAAAAAGACGAAACAATGATAAAGTAAGAAATAAAAGGAAAAGAGACGGATAGAGGAAAGAAGGAAGAGAAAAAAAAGAAGAAAAAGAATTGCATTAAGGAAGTAAGGCAGAAATGGAGGAGAAAAGAAGGAATGAAAATAGACTGAAGAATAAAATAGAAGATAAATATAAAGAGAGAAGGAAAAAATAACTGAAGAAAAAATGAAAGAGCGAAAAAAGACGACCAGTTTTTGCATTTAACCTTACTGGAAAACCGAACAAAAATATAAAAAGATTTGTCTAAAAAAGTCAAAATAAATAAAAGAAGTGGAGGTAAATGATGCCAAGAAAAAAAGATTTCATCCATCAGCCTCAACTAAAAATAGAATTTTCTTTTCATTCTCACAAGAAAAAAATTTTTTTTCCAATCTAAAATGGAATCGTATTCATTTTAAATAAAGAATGGCAGTCATTACTTACCGTGAGAAAAGACGTTTTTATACAGTCAAATTCACATACACACACGTCCAAGAACACACACACACATGCACAATATATTTAGACACACACACAATTATACTATCACACACATACGCGCACACACACGGCACAAAGATCAAAATAAATGTTGTTTTCCCTTTTATGAATATATCACTTTTAAAATATATAAATCCATCAAATTCTGTAAAAATAAATTGTAATCATCATAAAGATAAAAAACACAAATTGATATTTTTTCTTCAAACATTAAAATCACGCTTAGTTTTTTTAATAAAAAAAAACCTTCGGGAGAGAAAGATATCCAGAAACAGTGAATTTTTTCCATTCCATCTCATTTTTGAAAACATAAACACACGCACACACATACACACATACATACATACATACATACATACATACATATATATATATATATATATATATATATATATATATATATATATATATATATATATATATATATAAATTTAAGTATGACCAAAGATTTTAGGGAGTATTGATGAATATTACTGTCATCTGTAGAATTTAATTTTTCTAACTTGTATCAAGAGCCATGAACGAACAAGACTCATCTCAATAAACAAGGAAAAACCAAATCGTCTTAATTTCTTTCAAAGTCTTTTCAGTTTTTAGAGTCACTTTGAGTCAAATGGCTCGGTTTGTGATTGTAATCGAGTGAACAGCTGCCATATTAATAGCCGGTATGTACAAGAACAATATGATCAATCCGTCCGGCACAATGCTACCATTGACTGCCTCCGAACAGTTTCATCTGCCTAATTTCACTCACAATGCTTGGGTCAAACCGTGCTATGGCTTCCTTTGCGGAACATGAATTAAAATTTCGCCGTGGGCGACATTGACATTGATTTTACAAGCATGGATCACTTCAGGATATATATATGGATATATATATATATATATATATATATAGATAGATAGATAGATAGATAGATAGATATGTGTTTGTGTTTTTTTCAGATAGAGTGTATCTGTAAAGGAGCAAAATTAATAAAAAGATATTTTTATCCGACACGTTTCGTTTTCATGTGCCTTGAGAAATACGCTCAGTGGTTGAAATAGTCTTCCTCTTCTCTTTTTATTCATATATATATATATATATATATATATATATATATATATATATAAATATATATATATATATATATATATATATATATATATATATATATATATATATATATATATATATATATATATCATGGCTGTCCTCTCGGTTTCGAGCGTGACCACCTCCTTTATTTCATGTCTTTACAATTGCAAGAGAAAACGAAACGTGTCGGATAAAAATATTAAAAATATTTTTTCTCGTCTTTTTATTAATTTTGCTCCTTAACAGATCTACTCTATCTGAAAAAAATTACACACACACAAACACACACACATATCTATCTATCTATCTATCTATCTATATATATATATATATATATATATGAGGTTTGTTCCCAAGACTAAAACAGAAAGATCACATAATTAAACTGTATTAGTTTCTGCTGAAGCAATACGTCGCCTAAGGTAACAGTTTTGTGGACTATGTCTTATCATCGATGAGGAGAACTGATGTCAACATTATGCGGAGGAATTAAAACGAAATGCTACAACGAGTCGACATATAAAATCTGCAAAAGTTGTTCATAACAGGCAAAAAATATATAGAGCCAATGACGATATGTGTTAAAATAGTTATAATTATTTATAGCTGCACACATGTTCTATCCGAAGTGTCTTTGTACCATGTGTCTACATTGCAGTTTCTGTGGAGTTAAACATCAGCATTACTTTCGGAGCAACACCCATGCACAATTACATTCAGTTGACAATATCGGTTGCTTAAATTTCTTATTATCACATTTCTCATATAAATACACATAGACACACTCGCACACACACACACACACACACATATATATATATATATATATATATATATACATAAATGGTTAGAGTTGAAACATACCAGAAACCATTGGTATTAATAAGTTCTCAATACACGTGGGAACAATAAATTAAAAATCAGATCAGTTGAATCCGTTAACTTACGGTATCAGCAGTCCATATTTTTTTCATAAAAATCGCCTGAGGATACTGTAAGGTTGAAACCTGTGTAGTTGATTCAACTGATCTCTTGACTTTTAAATTATATACTCTCCGGCATTCTTCAGGTGGTTGGAATATCGAACTGAACCTTTTATTTCGCTCACTGGGGTAGACTGTTCTAATTCCACGTGCCATGTCTAATGGATGTTAGTTATCAGTTATCTTCTGTTAATTCCCCTCTCCACGTTCTCCACTGCCTTAGCCGGGTATTGAACTCACAATCTTTGAGTCCTGTCAGTGGATCTAACCAACGCCTTTATCCACTGTGCCATGTGTCCTTGAGGAGATAACTGATAACTGACATCCATTAGATATGGCACGTGGAACTAGAACAGTCTACCCCAACGTGCTAAATAAAGGGTTCAGTTCGACATTCCAACCACCTGAAGAAGGCCGGAGTGTACAACGGCCGAAACGTTGTTATAAATATGGCGACAAAGATAAGGACAATAGTACGAATACTGTAAATAGTGAAGAAAAATATTCTTTTGGAAATTTACTAATTGTGCATTCAGAAAAGTTTTTTAAAAAATTGTTGAAACTTAGAACATCCAATAATATTTCATGTATGGACTTGGAAATTAATATTACATAATGATCAGCAGTTTCGCGCTTTAACAGATCATCATATCAGGTTTCTACACATATATATGATATTTATTCCGCTCGCTAGTTCCACGTGCCATGTCTAATGGATGTCACTTATCAGTTTTCTCCTGTTAACTCCCCTCTCCAAGTTCTCCACTGCCTTAACCAGGTATTATAAACATAATGTCTTCAGCACACATTTTTTCCAGTGCTCATATTGTAATTTTTGCTGTTATTATTGGATGGTTTTTACCAGAGCTTATATTGCAATTTTCGTTGTTATTATTTCTTTTCTCTGGAACTCCTTATTACTGGTTCCCATAATGCATTAATTTCTAGGCTTGGTCGGCTCAGGAGATTTTTAGAAAATTTGTAAACTTAAGGAATCAACACATATCCTAGGCCACGAAACTTTCTTTGGCGAAATTGGGGAGGGAAATTAACAGGAGATAACTGACAACTAACATCCATTAGATATGGAACATTCTACACCAGCGAGCGAAATAAAGGGTTAAGTTCGACATTCCAACCACCTGAAAAAGGTCGGAGCGTACAATGGCTGAAACTTTATGATAAATATGGCAGCAAAGATGAAGACAATAGTCCGAATAATGTAAATAGTGTACATTGTACATCATCTCAGAAATATAGAGACATACCGAGTACGTTAAGTACTTTAAGTACATTAAGAACTGCATTCAATGTACATTCAATTTATATATATATATATATATATATATATATATATATATATATATATATATATATATATAAACCAAATTACCAAACATCAGTATTATTTAGTCCTCTTTTCTTTTCAAAAACATGCATTCCAATTTTCGAATAAAGTGTTATATATTTTTGGATCAAAATTCTGGATAGACAGTACAAAGTTCCTGTTCGTGCTGTTGTTTTCATCAAGTACATTTGACCGTTTCATTCAAGGATCAATTTGATTTTTTGTGATAGGCCAGATTCCCTTGCTTACATCTTAGTATTCTTTGGAAAGGTGAAAGTTTAAAATAGTCCACTGTGACGTCATATATTATATACCGATTAATGAGAGCGATATATATATATATATATATATATATATATATATATAGAGAGAGAGAGAGAGAGAGAGAGAGACAAACAGACAGACAGACAGAGAGGCTGTCCATAAAGTTCTTGTGAACTTTAAAAGATTTATAACTTTATTTGTATTTGCGATAGAAATAATCTGTAAAAAATGTTATACAATTTTAATGTACCTAGTTTTAAGTATAGTTTTTGAATAATTCTTTACCAGAAAATTTGCAACAATTTTTAGATAAGTAAAAAAATATTTTCTTTATTCCAGAATCAATTGAGGATCCATGGCTTCAACTGAGGAAAAAGTAAACTGTGTCCTTTGGTTGGCTGAACTGAAATCTACTATCGCTGTACAATGAAAGTTTAGAATTGAATACAATAAAGAACCACATCATAGGAACACAACTGATTAATGGATGAAGAGATTTAAAGAGACAGGCTCCGTCCATAATAAGCCACGGTCTGAAAGGCCATGTATCAGCGACGAAAGTGTTGCATCCATAAACTTAAGTAAAATTTTAATAAAACCTTAAAAATATAGATTTACTTCTTTCTAATTCTTTTTACAAATTATTTCTATCGCAAATACAAATAACATTATTAAATTTTTAAAGTCCACACAAACTTTATGGCTGCCCTGTGTGTATATATATATATATATATATATATATATATATATATATATATATATATATATATATATATTGTGAAATAATTTCACAATAATTTTAATATATTTTCTGTTCATAAGTTATTTTTATAGATGAAAATAGTTAAGTTAATGCTCTGTTTATAATAAACATTATTAACAACATTTATAGCCTAACGTGCTATAGCATTTAAAAAAAGAAAGCGTCTGGTTAAAAACAGTAATTTGACCTTGCTAACCGGATGCTGCCTCTGTAGCTAAATGGTATAGCACGTCAGGCTATATGACGATTCCGTCTAGGAGACAGGCTCGATTCCTACCGCAGGGCAATATATTTTCTATGAAATTTCTCGCACATTTCAGGCCGGCAAATGTTGTTAATAACTGTCTATTATGAACACAGCATTTATTTAAATATTTGTATCTATAAGAATAACCTATAAACAGAAAATATATATAATTAATTTTTATTTGCCATATGTGTTTTGACAACATTGTGTTATTTATTATACGGAAATATTGGGGTGGTTTAAATTTAGCTATCAAATGTATGTTTTTTATATTCGTACGCAACGTGAATACCAGGCTTTTGAGACAGATATATAGATAAAAAGAAAGAAAGAAACAGAGAGAAAAAGAAAGAAAGAAAGAAAGAAAGAAAGAAAGAAAGAAAGAAAGAAAGAAACGGACTTGGATATAAATGAATATACCTATGTACATGAAGTCAATTATATAGATAGAGAGAAAGATGCATCAGGACTAAATAACATTGGTAGATAAAGAAAGATCAAATACGCGTGTTTCTTTTTATCCAGGTAGAAGCCATACAAGGACCATTTTTCAGATCGGCTTGGCTTATCGCTATTAAATAAATATTTCATTCTCTATGACAATTTCAGCAAGAACTATAGAAAAAAAATGTAAGTGTGGCAAAGTCATTTGCAACTGTGAGAACAATTGTTTATCTTGTTCTTCGGTGTAGTGTGCGAAAGAAGAGGAAGGGGCGGCTGAGTTCTTTCGAGGTAACAAGAAGATTGGAAAAGGGAAAAAGGGCGGAAGAAGTGAGGCAGAACGATCAACGAGAAACAATGATTTCGCTTAAGTCAATGGCGCATAAAATATCTCGTTGTTGCCTGATTCTTCATTGATGTCAATTAGAGACATTTTCTCTGTCGGTTGATTTATTTTGCCTTTCATTTTGTCTCTGGTTCAAATGAACTAACGATGTGAGATATCAGGACGAGGTAACGATGAAGATTCGACTCATACATATATATATATATATATATATATATATATTAACAAATGGACTAAGTGCGACAATTATTTTAATCTATTTTTGTTTATACGCTATTTTTATAGATACAAATATTTAAATAAATGCTCTGTTTATAATAAACAGTATTAACAACATTTACCGGCATGAATGTCCGTGAAATTTCAGAAGAAATATCTCCTCGTACAGGAATCGAACCTGTATCCTACATTGAACCGTTATAAAAGCCTGATGTGCTATAAGATTCAGCTACAAAGGAAGCCTCTGGTTAAAAGCAGTAATTAGACCTTGCTAAGCACTTCAGGTCATATAATGGTTCCGTGTAGTATACAGGTTTGATTCCTGTCGGAGGAGATATATTTTCCATATATATATATATATATATATATATATATATATATATATATATATATATATATATATATATATATATGATCAAATACAGTATAAAAGGTCGATATATTGTTAGGTTAAAACTGTTCAGTATCCATTATAGAGCGCGTAGAGAAGTAAATATGTATAACTCCCCTAGTAACATTTATATGTACAAAAATACTCTTAAAAATGAGAAACAGCAAGATGTAGAAACAACAAAATGGATATTATTTATTATCTGGTTGTTATCTGGTGTTGAAGACATGAGAGAAAGTAATACTGAGTAAAATTGGGAATTTTGGGTCAAATGTATGAATCAGAATCTGACAGAAGCATAGGATAAAGAATAAACAAAGTGTATGCAGTCTTTCTCGTATGTTTTTTTATAGATGCGTGTAATGAGTGACCAGATAAGTGTTTGGGATTTTCTTACCTTGAATTTTTGTTGAGTGCTAAAAGATAAATGTTACTATTGTGGCATGAAAAAGGAAAAAGAGATAAAATTTTTGTTGACGCACATATTAACAAACTGTCCGTGTGAACTGCTTGTCCAATAGGAAAAGTGGAATCAATTCTCATTGGTTTAGAAAGAGTGAATTAATGATAATTATGATTTTTATAATTATTTCATTTTAGTAGTTATGGTTGGCACGAAATTTCTTTAGAAATTTATTTCTATTGATATGTAAAAAATGTTTTAATATCTAAAGTATATTGTGTAATGTTGTGGCCAATGTACTTGGCTTCCAGATTTTGTTGTAATATTCTTCTTTTTGTTGCTTCTGATGGAGTGTCGTCTGCTTTACTGAATGTTTATTCATTCATCTTTTGTTTAGTTTTTAATTGCGAATTATCACACTTTTCAGTTTGTTTTAAGAATTGCTTATTGACATAAACCACTTTAATCCTATCGATAACAATATTATCTTTTTTTCTATTTTCTCGATGGTGAAGTACTCGTCCGTTTTCTTGATGACTTGGTATGGACCTATGTAGTTTAGACCCAAAGGTATTTTTATACCGTCGTTCCTATATATTTGCAGGTGTAAAGATCACTTAGTAGGTATATTTTTGTTTATTTTCCGTGTCGATGTAAAAGATAATTTTGACATTCTGTACGGTATGTCCTGTACAAATGTTGTTGCGGGTTAAATAACTGATTGTTTTCCCAATATTGACCAGGTAAGATTAGTGATGTACCAAAAACCATATCAGCTAGTCATCTTTTACAATGCGCCTGGTGTATAAGAGTACCAATCAGTTTTCTTTGCTCTCTTAGCCAGTGATACTTTTAGCTGCCTGAGGAAACGTTCCACCATCCTATTTGGGTGATAGGATGTTATTCTTATGTGCTTAGTCCCAACTAGGTAATTTAACCCTTTAAATGGAGTAGATTGAAACTGAGTTCCTCTGTCTGCTATGAGCATTAAAGGTACTCCAAATACTTATATCCAATCAGTAAGGATAATTCTGGCAATTGATGCAGCTGAAGTATCTGTCATGGCTATTTCGGTAGGCCATCGGATAATTCTATCTATGATAGGATATATATGTATCCCTGAGAACAAGGCAAAGGTCCGACAAATCGATATGCATATTAGTGAATCTTCCATCAGGTGTGTTGAATGTGCCTGCAGCTGATTTTGTGTATCTTATTTTTCTGACATGCTATACAGGGCTTTGTCCAATTTCTTATATCAACTGACGTGTTTGGCTAAACATTCAGTAATGAGCTTCACAGTTGCACCTTTGTTTGTATGAGAAAATTCATAGAAGTGTTGAAATATTTTTCGTCTCAAATTTGGTGGTATGTAGAGTCGTGGTTATGTTTATGAAATGTCTCTATAAAATTTGGTGTGACTGAATGGAAATGGTAACTCAGATAACTTTATCGATGTGCTTTGTTTGACTTATTCTACGGAGTCGTCTATAGTTTGCTCTTTTACAATTAATTCGTAGTTAAAAAAAAAACAAGAATCTAAAAATGTAACTGTTACAGTATGTCTGCCACTATGTTTTCTTGACCTGACACATGTTTGATGTTTGAAGAAAATTGGGAAATAAAATCCAGGTATCTAATTCCTCGTGAACGATAATTATCAGTGTGTGTACGCAATGCATAAATCAGTGGTTTCTGATATATAATGAAATCTCTGCCCTCAAGGAGATGCTGAAAATGCTTAATTGAAAGGTAGATTGCTAACAGTTCCCTTAGTTTGTTCCTTGCTTAGATTTGCAGAAAAGAAAGATATGGGCGTGGTTTCTCTTTCTGATACTTGTTGCATACTTGCACCTCCTGTAGTTGATGAAACATCCACCGTAAGGTTAAGTTTAATTTTATCATCATCCTTGATAAAAGCTTAGTG
>CAHIKZ030004269.1:1060000-1062500 GCA_903632075.3 Acanthosepion pharaonis
TTTTCACTATATAATAATTTGTACTACAAAATGCCAATTCCAGCAAGGGACCGATGTTTAGATATCCGAATGTATAGATAAAAAAAAACAAGATTTTAAATATTCCTTTTAAAAGTTCGGCCAATTGTGTGTTTATGATTTAATGGTTGTTAGGTAAATGGGTTTTACACATTATTTCTTCGTTCAACTCAATGCCGTTCTCCCTCAACAAAATGACTACTTTCTGATAAGATACCTTCAATTACAATGCAGCTGTAACTCATAACAAATACCTTTTCCGTCAGATAACTTGTACTTGTCTCATTAAAGTCCAAAATCATGCTACTTTATTTGAACAGTATATGAACTTTTATTAAGTAAAAAACGAAACTACGAAACAACAGATTCACATTATCTAATATGTTTCTAGGAGTCTCATTAGAAAATACTTTAAAATCCTAATGGTAATAGACTCGATAACGACAAATTAGCAGATCTCAAAAATGAGCACTATTTACATTATTCGGACTATTGTCCACATATTGTCTCACACTGCCTAAACGTTGTAATAAATATGGCGACAAAGATGAGGACAATAGTTCGAATAATGTAAATAGTGTACATAATAAGTCATCTAAGAATTATAGACAGAGACTCAAAAACGAACTTCACTCTGTTGCTAACTAACTTCAGTTATGTGTCATGCGTGATACACGCTTAGGTGATCATGTATCTTTTGATAAATGACTGACGAGGCAGATGTTTTTCTGCGGTAGACCAGTTGCCATCCAAGGTTATAGAACTGCTATTTAGCTGGGTGGGGGAGAAGAAGAGGATTCATCCCGTTATTCGACTGGATTTCGAGCTCGGGTCTCCGATTCCTCAATCCGAGCCGCTATCCATTACGCCACCTCTAAAATGAAATTACTCTCCTTTAGAAGACAAATTCTTGTCTTCTATCGTCATGGCTGGTATTAACCTCCAAGAGAGTAAGGCATGATGCTTTTTGGTCTAAAGTTTTCGTTGACATGAACTGGAAAATTATATTGAATCAATTACTAGGACTGCTGCTAGAAAAGTTTGTTTATTGTAATGTGTTAGACAATTTTTCTCACTGCAATCTAGCTTACACATTTATCAGTCCACCATTTGTTGATGCACCAAATATTGCTGGCACATCTTTTCTCCTGCTTCTGCTATATATCTAGAGGTTCTTGACAGAATTCAAAGAAGAATCTGCAACATCATCGGTCCTCACCTAGAATCTTGGCTTCAGTTACTTATCCACCATTGTAACATAGTTTTACATTCTCTGTAACAAAAATAAATTTTAGAAGCTCAACAAAAATATCTCAAGCCTCCTCAATGCACAGATTAATAAACTGATCATGGTTAACAACGCTGAGATCGGAACCCTCAAACTCCACAAAATTGTGGGTGAGTATTAACCTGGTCACTTATACGGAAACGTAAAAACACACAAACCTATATTTTCCACTACGTCCCATAATCTCACAAATCCAAAGTCCAGTATATCAATTAGGAAAAAACCGTAGACCAATTGATACTTCCATAATTACCCAATAAATATAGCATTTACTACACTAGAGACCTCCTCGTCATACAACAGTCTAACAAACCAAATAATGGCATTGTAGCCTCCCTAGACGTTGAAATGTCCCAATGTAGACGGTAATGTCCCAGTCAAAGAAACTATAGACATGTTGTACAGAACTTATAAAATCACTCCTCGGTCCAACCACCTAAAAATTAGACGAACTATTCTGCGAAAACATTTCTTCTACACAATACAAGTATCTTTTTATGACTACTATGGAAATATATACATAAACTGACTGCGTAGTGATGGGTTCGGTTCTTGAACCGACTTTATATAATTCCTCATGTGGAAAACAAAGTCTCCAGTAATTCCACTAATCCCCTCCCAATATACACAATCTATATCGACATATTCATAATTGCAAACAACTTAGCAGAAAAATTAAAAAAAAAACGATGCCAATAGCCATAATTTAAAAACCTCTCTTTACAAATCAACACTAGATAGAAACTCGTGTTTACTTAACTAAAAAAGTGAGTTTCCTCACATAAACAAAATAGCTGTTATAAAAAAAATCATATTTTTTATAAGGAACATAGCAACATTAAACAAACGCTAATCAACAATAATTTCCCCAACGACGTCGTCGACGAACAAATAAAATTAACCTTAACGAAATTTAGAAAAAAAATGACGCCAGACGCCTTCTTGGCGCAAACAAAAATAAATACATCATTTACTTATTCTATCGTTACGGAATGCACCTTAATTATAAACAAGATGAAAAAGCAATTAAAAACATAATTCACTGGTAATTATCACTCAATGATCCTAATAAACCCATAGGGTTTATTATCTACTTTAAGAAGTTTAAAACATCTAACTTGATTATTACGAACCAAAAATTATTTTGTCTGTGATTTCTTATTACTCTTAGGAGAGTGTATCTCCAACAGTAAT
>CAHIKZ030004269.1:1067500-1092500 GCA_903632075.3 Acanthosepion pharaonis
TCTACCTGGTCGCCATCGACCACAAGTAATTTTACATACTCTAACACCATAATTGTAAATGTAAACGATGTGTGATGTGGGAGGGGTTCTATAGCACATAAATTCCGGTAAATTAATTCATTAATAGATTCTTCAATATCTTTCAAACAATAAAAATAGCTGTTAATAACAAAGTATGTATATAATTTGATCGATAGATAGATAGATAGATAGATAGATAGATAGATAGATATTTAATTGTAGATGTATTAGCAGCAAATAAATGAAAATATATATTACAAGATAATGAATTCGTCTCTCTCATATATTAAATTGCTTTTAAATTTATAAGCCTAGCAAATCCCCAAGAGGCCATGTTTGTCTTGCTATTCATGGCGTCCCTATAGGAAAGAGAATTACTTGGCAGCGTCCATTTCTTTTCAATTAACAAACGAGATAGAATATTAACGATATCAATAAAGAATGTTTAATCGAAGTGATCCCTATTCATCGTCAACTACCCTGCCAAACCAGTGACAAGATTTTTGTCAAGGGATATGGAAATCTAACAGTCGTAGAAATTGCCTGATTCATACATTTCAAACCGATATTAATGGGAAGTAAACAAACGCATTTTCATTCGAAATCAAAACTCACTTTGTCGATTCTGTTTTACTTCCTGCAAACCATTAAGCCACTTTGTACCGTTTGTTAAGTTTAAATCTGAGAAAATAATTGTGAATTTGTCGTTAGTCATATGTCTTTGTTTACGGATGTTTACTGAAAAAATATCTCCGAAAAATTCTTAATTGCCTTTATCCAACAGACGACAGTCAGTAAAGAAATCTTCACCATGTCCACTTGACTTCAATTAAGCTGATTGGACTAGTATGTGACAACCAGTGTGCTTTGGCGACGATTCAAAAGACGTTCGATTGGCTACGATAAGAGGAGAAGCCTTTTGATCGTGACATGGTAATTACACTTCCGGTTAGGGGGGAAGAGAGGGAAGGAAATTAATTGGTTTTCTGATTGCATTTAATAACCGAGTGTCTTTTAATTAAGAGTGGGATGACGCATTTTCTTCAATTAGCTGAACATTTTAATACGGAGTTAGAAAAGCGAGATAGATAGATAGATAGATAGATAGATAGATAGATAGATAGATAGATAGATAGATAGATAGAAAGTCCAGCAAAAGATCAGCCAGGTTGTTGGTAGGTCGCGTTGTGCCAATGATCCTTGTTAAGTCATCCTGCAAGTCTTCTTTCAAATTCAGATTTAAAAAGAATATTGATTTCTGATACAAGCAGAAAAACGCTGCTACTTCAGCCACTTAAAAGATCATGCTAATCACACACACGTACGCACACACAAACACCCACCCAGCCACACATATACACAGATATATACACAGACATATACGCAGACATACACACACACATACACACACACATACATATATGTGTGTGCATGTCTATATATATATATATATATATATATATATTAAAAAAGTAAAGACCTGAAACTCTTATCCAGAGAAAGTCTCGAACTCGAACAGCAATCGTGAAAACCCCAACAACGTTAAATCCTTTGAATGGATGGTCTAATATATATATATAGGATCAATAGGAGTAGTATATTTCTTTATAATATGTCTTAGAGAAGATTCATCTTGTTTGTAATTAATATGCATTTGGTTTTTGTAATAAATGTGTATGTGATCCTAATAAAAAAAATCAAACTTATTATCTATTATAAAAAATTTAAGACGGCCAACCTTATGCTCAAAAATAACAACACACCAACTAAGTCAAAATTACAAAGAACAAACATTATCTATGAGTTCAAATGCCCTTTAAGGAACTGCGTTCCTCACCAAACCGGACTCATAAATAATTACATCGGCTACACAACCACATGTTTATCCAGACGTCTTACATTACACCTATCTGATCACAGTTCCATCAGAACACATTTAAACACACACTCAGATTTACCCGACACTATTAGGAACATACTAGCAGAAAACACAAATATATTAACTGCATCCACTTGCAAAAAAAAAAAAGACTAAAAATAATGGAAGCTCTAATAATAAAAAAAAAAAAAGCCAACTCTTAACAATATTAACTATGAACAAAGCCACAATGTGCTAACCGTATTCGGAAACTAAAACATCACTACCACACACTGAACATACACAGAACACACACACTCTACTAAGCTGATAATTGAATCATCCTTGATCATGGCTAAAGGTATAGCCGAAAGCGCTCGGAAATACAGAACATTCGGACAGTTCTTACACACTCTTTGTCCAGAAAAGAAAGCTCTTGTCAGAACACAAGAAAAATTAAATAAAAAGCTCAACAGTAGTAACTTGTCTGTCGTTTTAATGAAACATGCATAAAGGAAGGATTGCTGCCTAAATATACAAATATATATATATATATATATATATATATATATATATATATATATATATATATATATATATATATATGGTACAAGTAATACATCCGTTGATATATAATCCAAGTGGATCCTAATAATATAAAATATTAAAACTGATCCACAAAAAGAGCTCAATGTATTTATTATAACAGAGCTAATAAACAGGATGACACAACAAAATCCAAAGTTACCTCATATGGGGCGGGATATATCTATTTCAACCGACGAAAATTTCGTTAGTCTTATTCAGCTCCGGTGTATGGACTGAGTTCTGTCGAAATTCGAGATTTACAGTTAAATTTATAATTCTGACACAAATTCAGTCTATACGCTGGGGTTCAATAAGACTGACGAAGTTTTCGTCGGTGGAAATAGATCTATACTCCAGATTAGGTAATTTGGGATTTAATACTATATATATATATATATATATATATATATATATATAGTATTATATATATTATTATTATATATATATATATATATATATAGAGAGAGAGAGAGACAGAGAGAGAGAGAGACTGTGATAACTAGATATATGATATAATTATGCCAGATTTTACAAATATATCAGTATTTCAAGTGGTTGTAGAATAGAGATTATCATAAGCCAATCGTAAAAATGAGAAAAGGGCCAATTTTTTTGAAAATATCGAAGTATGACCAACTAATTTAGCCACCAAAGAAACTTGATAGATACGCATATATGTATTAAATTCTAATTACACTGAATAACAATGCAATTATATCAATTTTCTCCTCTGGTTAACTCTTCTCCCCATCACTCTTTCTCTCTCTCTCTCTCTCTCTCTCTCTCTCTCTCTTTACCAAATTTCTGCCTTTATGAAGACTTCATAAAGTTATCTCAATCGATTTTTGATCAATTTAAAAAAATGAACAAAGTTTTCTGATTTGTTCTTAATTTCCCTTTTTACTCATTGATTCAAATGTTCTTGTTTTCGGCTTTTGTCTTTGAAGGTGCTACCATTTGTCAAATCTTTAATTGACTGCTCGCTTTTCTCTCCCAAAACATCTTAACTCTTTGAAGAAAATCGATCCTGGATATTATTCTGTTTTAAGCCAGAATATTACTTAAGCAGATCATTCGACAGAAATCTCCAAGCGCTCCAGTTACTTTTTATTTATCTCATTTCTATCATTCCTATTTTAATTTTTTTTTAATCAGTCATTTAAACATCGTCTTCTATGAAAAAAGATCATATACTGTATCGACTAAACTTTCAAGTCGTAATATTAATTGCAAATAAAGAATAGCATCGTATAAAGCAACGATTTGCAAACTGTTCACTGCGACAACCGCCATGTTTTATTTGACACATTTTCGCGGGTCAAAGAAAAAACCAGTTTTATATATGAATGAATAAAATCGATATGAAAATGTTTGATGTTGTATGTCGCAGTTTGAAGTGTCCTGGTATATGAGTGTGCCATGAAAAACGCGGCTTCCTTAAGGACTAAAATATCCGAATCATTTTTATTCCCAAATCAGGGAAAACTTCTATTCCTTGGCCCGATCCACTTCCCAAAATCTAACTAAATCACTTATCATCATCATTTTTTAAACACCCCTTCACCGAATATTCCTATCTATATTTCTTTGATATATTTATAAAATAAAAAATATATATTTTTGTTGAAATAACGTCAGGAATCAGTCCCCAAAGAATCGAATTTTTATTCTTCCGTCGTTCAGTTTAAAAAACAATATTAAGTTAGTTAATTTGTAAAATTTGTTGAATAAAATAGAATCTTACCACGTTTCACCGACAAAAAAAGAAATGGTTACCATTGACTTTTTTTTTCATTGGATTCTTCAAGTTAACAAACCTTTAGTTTAAATGTGAGTATTGGTGAAAGTTTCATACTAAAAATAACGAGAGTTACCCTCTTGATATTTTGTTTAATTTCGAATCCAAATTCAAAGTTAAATTTTTTTTTATTATTTATTATTCCTAATTCTTTGGCTTTCGCACTTATGAATTTGAAAGATGTAAATTATTAATAATTAACACTATATTTTAATTAGACAAGTTTGTACAGATAATTATAAATTGTCATCATGATAATACCGATAGATAACGATCAGAATCTCTACACCTGAAGATTGCATTAAGTGCATGAAACTCCGAGTAGGGTTATCGGCTTTGGATATTTTGTATATTCACTAATATATCTATCTATCTATCTATCTATATATATATATATATATATATATATATATATATATATATATATATATATATAAGCAAGTGTAAATGGATATAAATCCGACAGAATGAAGAAATTTTGAAAAAACAAACAAAAATCCTTAAATGTAGTTAAAATGAAAGATATATATATATATATATATATATATATATATATATATATATATATATATATATATAGTTTTAAAGTGTGCTATATTTATAGGATAAATTGCTTAATATCAGGGAGAGAGCGTATGTAAATATAAATATAAAAGTGAATATTGAACATGCTAGATACAATCGTCGTATTATAAACTTAATGTCCTCAGCAATCATTTTACCAGTGCTCATATTGCAATTTTGCTGTTATCATTGCATATTTTTTACCAGAGCTCATATTGCAACTGGCACTCCTTATTACTGGTTCCTATATTGTATTTATTTCTATTTTCTTGGTCGGCTCAGGAGATTTCTCTGGCCTAACATATGTGCTGATTCCTTAAGTTTACGAATTTTCCAATGGTGTTCCTTGTCCATGATCTGAACATGATCCCACATAGGGCGGTGATCTCCCTTCTCTCTCCATATGTGGTCAGCCACGCCTGATTTTTCCACTTCCCCTCGTGTTACAGATTTCTGGTGTTCTTGAAGCCTTACCTTCAGGGGGCGGTCTGTCTCTCCTTTATATTCCTTTCCGCAACTACACGGGATAGCGTACACACAGTTTTTAGTCATGTTCTCCTTTTATCGGGAGTCTCAATCGGGAGAGATATCTGCGAAATGTCGTCAAGCTTTTGAAGGTTGTCCTGATGTTATATGGACCGCAGATCCTTTGTATTTTCTCTGAAAACCCCTTCATATAAGGCAGGCAGAAATAAAGGGTTCAGTTCGAAATTCCAATGGCCGAAACGTTGTGATAAATATGGCGACAAAGATGAAGACAATAGTCCAAATAATGTAGATATGTGTCTTTCTATATTTTTACTTCCACTCCTCACTCTAAATCTTTCTTTCCAACTTTTTCCTCCACTTTCCCCGTATACACATTTACATAAATTTTGTTATTTAAACCTGGATTTCTGTTTCCTTTTGGATTTGAATGTCTGAGGCATTGGGGCCGCTTTTAAAGGCCCTAATGAAATGAATATAACCACATGAAATTTTAGTGTTTGTGCCTTTTATAATAAAAATTATTGCTCTGGCATTGAGCTCTCCCTGGATTTATATCCTTTTGAAAATATCTATACTGATCATTAATATTGTCATTATGTATACAAACCCAATGATCTTAGTCCATGCATTTCGTTCTCGTAAGCGGGGAGGCTTTATGAAAGAAATTGATAAGACAGATCTTTTGTCTTTATTCATATTGTCCTTTTTCAGATATATTCTTAGTTATAGCTGAAGTTTTGCACACACACACACACACACACACACACACACATATATATATATATATATATATATATATATATATATATATTAAGACATTTTTTATGTTTATACGTTCGTTTTATAGATACAAATATTTAAGTAAATGCTCTGTTTATAATAAATAGTATTAGCGACATTTACCGGCCTGAATGTCCGAGAAATTTTCATAAAAAGAACGTATAAACATAAAAAATGTCTTAAAATAATTGTCGGATTTTGTCCATTTCATAATGTGTAACGTCTTTTGTTTACATTTGGATACGCATCGAGCAGATATGAATGTACGAGAGAAATTCATGGGGAACTGTAGTTTAAAAACAGTAAAATCGACCTTTCTTACCGAAACGCTCCTCTGCAGCTCAATCGGTAAAAGCACGTCAGGCTATATGACGGTTCTGTATAGGATACAGGTTCGATTCCTGTCGGAGGACGCATATTTTCAGGCCGGTAAATGTTATTAATACTGTTTATTATAAAACAGAGCATTTACTTAAATGTTTGTATCTATAAAAAGAATGTATAAACATTTAAAAATGTCTTAAAATAATTGTCGGACTTTGTCCATTTCATATATATATTGTTTTAATAGAAATATAGAATCTTGCATTTATGAGTGCTTATTTCTTCTACGAACGTGTATTTCTATTCACGTCCCAAAGCGTTTATTAAATTCTATGAGTGAATGTTTGCACTATGCCTTCATTCAAGTATGTGGTATGTGTGTGTATACATACATACATATATATATATATATATATATATATATATATATATATATATGTGTGTGTGTGTGTGTATGCGTGTGTGCATTTTTGTGATTGTATATTTGGGTTTGCGTCTTTGAAGATTGCTATAAACATAAAATACATTTAATTGCCCCCTTACGAAAGAGTAGATAAGCATTGATGATTTTGGATACGTGCAAACATTGAATTCACATTGTCAGCAGTTTCTCTTACGACATACGCGCAATTCTTCTTTCATTACTTGTTGGCATAACGTCAAGGAAAATATGGCGGTTTTTCACTGCCACCACCTGTCGACATTAAAGACATGAATAACGCTACGCAAGAGGCAACGGGCGGGTGCGGGTTAGATTTCAGGAGAACTAGCAACTTCCGGAACAGAATGACACGCGAGTAAAATCAGGGAAACTTTTATAGTGTGGAATCTCTTGAAGCTTTCTGCAGAGGAAACAATGACGTCAAAATTGTGTTTCGCTCTGTTATTTCAAGATGAAGAGAACAATATAAAATCAGCATTTTTTTTTTTTTTTTTTGTTTTTTTGGGGTTTTTTTGTCGTTAGCAACCTAATGGCATCCAATTGGTATGAGATCGAGTGCATAGAAAATGCTGTGAGGGACGAAAATAACAAACTCGACTCTGAAAGATGCATAGGTTTTTAAGTTGACGTCTGACTATTGGCAAATAGAGCAATATGGATACGGTTAGAGTAAAAGGTAGATTAGGGATTGATATAAGAGAAACAGATAGACGATAGATAGATATAGAAGATAGATAAAGATATAGACAGATATGAACAGATAGATAGATAGATAGATAGATAGATAGATAGATAGATAGATAGATAGATATGGACAGAGTGAGGTAGATATGAACAGACTGAAATAGATAGATAGATAGATAGATAGATAGATAGATAGATAGATAATTGGCACTGATGCCAAAGGGCATTTCTGAGCAAAGAGATATATACCAGCGTCCCTTTTCGATCTCTGCTTTATTGATTTCATGCAGCTGATGGCCGATTGCTCTCGTTCCCTCCCCATAATGTTCTGAATTAATCGCTACATGAACGAAAGTCCGTGTAGGGATTCCTACTAATTTCATCTCTGTCCAGTTCAAAGGTTGTTGCTAATTGGTTTGTGCGTTCAACTCAATTCCAAGCCTACTTCTCCGCCGTATTCCGTAAACACTTGAATGACTTCAGCCTGAGATAGCCAGAAGCCTCACGAGTTACCCATATTTAATATCATATTTATTCCAAAGAATTCTTTAGAAATCCGGCTTTGTAGAAAGGGTTATTATCTTGTACAACGCAACTTTTGACTGACATTCATAATCCTAACATAGACTGACGGATTTGATCTTCTCCATTCAAATATTTCTCTGAATTCAGAGAACAGATTCCTTCCTTTTACTTTCTTTTGCACTTTCAACTTCCAAAAAGTTAGATGCCTGGATCTGTAGCATTTTGTAGATATTGTTCTGTTGTTATACTAATGTCCAGTTCTTTTAACTTCTCATTCAAACATTCTCAAGTCAAAAGTACAAAAATACAGCGATGTGCGTGGACTGTGATAAATGGGATTATTATTGTTGCTTAGATTGGCTTACAGTTGTTACCCTATTTTCTGACAACAGAGACCCGCATCTAATTTGTTGTACCGCTAAAGTTTAAAAAATATATGACAATTGGATTTAATATATGTGTGTGTGTGTGAACAATAAAGTCAACACTCAGGCGCAATAGACTGTTTCATGTTAAACAGAAATCAACAGACGTGTTGTGTTTTTTCTCAACCATTTATATATACGGGTTAGTGGTGCATTACGGGTACTGTATATATTGTAGGTTATTTTGGTGAGTGTGGTTTGTTAATTTATATATTATTTGCTTTATTTGTTTATTTGGATCAATTTATTTTACTTGTTTTTGCTTATTTATCTTTTTTTATTTACTTTTATTTATTTTCAGTTTTCAATTTTTAAGTAACGTAGTAAAAATTTGGCTGCATTTTGAGATAAGTTCAGATCGTTTATTTAGTAGTTTGTTTTGGCGTGAGAAGGTAATTATAGCTATTTTTCCCTCAAGGAGATTTTGCAGTTTTTGGGTTGATTGTATAGACTGATATTCTTCTCATTATTTTTCCATGCTTTTATTTTTTTTTATTTCGCAGATATACTTGGAAAGCATTGTGCTGTTGGCATATTTACTATAGAAAGATATTTTGTGTGTTTAGTGACTTTGTTTCCAAGGTCCTTCAGTTACTCCTATGTATATTTTTCTTCGTTATCTGATGTGCAATATTTTAATGTCCACACGCAAAAAGTTACCGCGCTGAGAAACTCTCTCTCTCTCTCTCTCTCTCTCTCTCTCTCTCTCTCTCTCTCTCTCTCTCTCTGCGAACTACGATCAAAGCAAAAGGAGTGATGGACAGTAACCACAAAAAGAAAGAAATACACAACTGCAAAGAAAGAAAGAAAGAAAGAGAGGGGGGAATGGAAAGGGATAGAGAGACGAGATAAATATATGCCAAACAAAACTTGATCGAGGTTTATGTTTTATTTCTGCTTGAATTAAATTTCACATAAAGTTACTTTTCTCCGATTGTGGCATCTACTATCACTAGCAATGATATTCTAATTTCTCAGTGAATTTGACACTCGAGAACACTCAAGGTGTGTTACAAACGCGCGCGTACCAAAGCTGTGCACGCAGGGACGCACAAAATGACGATAAAATAAAATATCTTTCCCGAGGCGTTTATAAATTGTACACTTTTCAATTATTAACGCTAATAACGAACTATTTTAAATTAGAAAATTGTATTTGCATTAAACGAAAATTACTTACAATATAATACATATTATTTATAATACATTCCTTCTTGCCATCAATTTTGGTAGTTCAGGTTCACTAATTATAATATATATATATATATATATATATATATATATATATATATATATATATATATATATATATATATATATATATATATATTTGTATGTAATAATTGAGGAGCAGTCTACAAAATTTTTACATGAGATTCACAGAAGTTAAGACTACCATTCACATCAACATGCAAAAAGCTAGCGCACTGAAAACTACAAAGAGACCACCCCCAAACAACAGTGACACAGTAAGAACTAAATTTTAACTATCTCATGTATCTCCCTACTATTATTAAAAACACGCGCACACGTACTGACTCTTTTATGCAAGCGATGACCCAGCCGACCAAGAGAAAGAGAAAATGTAATGTTTCACTGTTTCTCACATACGTACATAAATTATATTTATTTCTTCCTAATTGGCCCTAAAAAGAAAATAAAATATAGTTAAATTTGTAAAACAAATATTCAACACGACTAATGTTGCCCATAACTCATGTCTGTCTCTCGTAATTTTTATTTAACTAATGTTCTTTTTTCTTTCCCAAAACAAATATAATTGAATTTGGGCAGGTGGGTCATCGTTATTTTGTACACTTCCCCTCAAATGTTACACAGAAAAAAAAACGTTACTTGGATTAAACAAAGATTACTTACAATATAATATATATTACTTATAATACATTCCTTCTTGCCATCAATTTTCTTTTGGATACACTAGTATATATATATATATATATATATATATATATATATATATATATATATATATATATATGCTGTTTAATAAATAAATAAAATAAGAGCATCCACTAAAAATAGGGCTTAAGTAATAAAAGTCTATCGAATTAATAAATAAAAAATATATCACTTTCTTCACAAATTGTTTTGTTTACCTTATGAAACGAAATCGAGCAGTCAATTTCAAGCTTCAGAATGAAATCTATGTTTAAAGGGGCAATGGATAAATTGTCGTCTCAATTACGCAAAAATGAAAATAAAACAGACATCTCATTTTAACTGATATATTTACCAAAATTACAAAAAAAAAACATCTTGAAACTACAGAGTTTCAGTAATTTTATTCAATAAATTCACTATTGGTTTCAACCATGGTTTCCAGACGACTTCGGAATCTCCTGAAACTCTTATGGACGGTCTCCTTGTTTAAGTTGTTGAATGCTGCTATAATCCTTGCCTTCAGTTTATCTTTGGTGTTAAAAGGAGTTTTGTGGTCTCTCCTTCAATTGCGCCCCACAAATAATAATCAAGGAGTTTGTAGTCTGGGGATTTAGTTGGACAGATGTAAGGTGTGATATTGTCGCAGATCTTGTCTGGCATCTTGTATGACATGGTGCAGAGTCTTGTTGCCATACATATGGTCTCCCAGTAGCCACCCTCTTGGCCCAGAGCAGCACTACTTCCTCAAGGCACTTGATGAACACCTCAGTGTAGAGTCTAAGGCCCTATTGGAAGATGAATGGAGGAATAACGTCGCCATCACTAATG
Source organism: Acanthosepion pharaonis (assembly GCA_903632075.3). Lineage (NCBI taxonomy): Eukaryota > Metazoa > Mollusca > Cephalopoda > Sepiida > Sepiidae > Acanthosepion > Acanthosepion pharaonis. The sequence goes on from CAHIKZ030004269.1 coordinate 1,078,729, forward strand.
ATCACTCCAAACACCATAATGCTAACTGGATATATCATCCAACTCTTTCCGAATCCTTTGCACTGTCCTCAGATTGACACCCCACAACCCTGTTCGTATTGGAGCTTCCGGCGTGAAAGCCATGCAATATAACATGCTGCTTCCAAATTGCTGGTGAAGTGAATTGCTTCAATGGGGCTCTTTTTTCTTACAGACGCTGCCCAACTGACCCTACCTACTGACTGTGCAGTCAACAAAATACCAAACAAACAACGCGCATGCACGAAATTAAAAATATATGATGGCGACAGTTTAACCAACATACCCTATGTATGTATGTGTGTCTGTGAGTGGGTAAAAATACTAATATAGCGAAAAACATATGGTTAAAAAGAAAATATGAATACAGACAAAAGAAAAACTTATCTTAGCCGCCAGGTTTCATCCCCTGATGGACTTTATCAAGGCAAATGCAAGGATTTTATTTTGTTATTTATAAACAGGAGAGTAAGAAATATTGTTTTTCATATATATATATATATATATATATATATATATATATATATATATATATATATATAATAGTTGGCCACTCGTATTCGAGCATACCCGTTTATTAGAGCGGTTTAGCCAATTCCTATTACAGACATTCGCTCAGGCACATTTGTGATAGTTCAACATCCACTGCAACTGCAACTATGTTGAGCAGACCTTAGTTACGGTTTCTGGGAGAGAGCATGTTATCTAGCGTGACCAACAATCTGAACAAAGCCAGCGCACTCAAAACCTCGATGTCTTGGGACTTCGTGCTAGCACATCTAACAACGGGCCCCAAGGGTTCCGTCTAGCCATTTTCTCTTACAAGGCTTGGGTCAACCCATGGTATGATTTTCAGGCACTTTCCAAATATTACAATATCTATTAACTAACAATATTATCATTACCACCAACACACAGCACCATCACTTACACATCACACCCACTATTAACATATAAATCCACTCCAATCTTTATTACTCCCCCAGCATATTTAATACCTTAAAACAATATGATCAGATATAATTTCCATATGTAACCATGAGAATAAACACCTATTACCAGGCAGCTGTAATATAATAACAATAATAATTTTGTAATTAAAAATTAAAAATTATAGCAATCTTCAACTACCATAAGTTTACACAGAATACCTATTATCAGGATTTATATCAAAATAAATTAATACATATAAAAAATAAAATAAAACACCAACAACCACTTTTTAGTTCAAGCTACCACCACTATAACTACATTCATGGTTTTATCATTCTCCCACCACCTTTACTAATCATTTCTACCAATTTACAAATCCTACCAATTTACAACAACTATTAGCTAACTATCATTGTCTCCAATCCCTTGAAACATTACTATCACATCATATCATATAGACCCGTTATTAAATTGAACTACCCTCTCACCCAGCACATTGAATATTAAACATCACCATATAAATTAACCAATAAGGATTACAAATTTCTACCTGTTACATATACACAGTCACCAAAAACAAACAAATAACCAGCTTTAAATATAACAAATAAACCCACCAGTTTTTTATTTTTTTTCAAAAATTTAAAATTAAATATAAATAATAATAATTTTTACCTATCATAATTTGACACAAACCCCACCACACGTATATACATACATGCGAGGAAATATTTTTCAGCGGAAAAATACATAATATGACACGTATACATTCACGAGACATTAACGAGACATTTCCGCCACACTTCCAATGTTTAAATTTCAACATTTCAACATACAAATGCGTATGTATAGACATAACACCACCCGTATACATACATGTGTCATAGCCGAAACTGCCCACATATGTTTATATATGTATGAGTCCCGACGGACGACCAATACGATGAATGACAAAACGACGAAATTTCCCTCACCACTTCCACAATAACACTAATACAAGCAATCTACATAAACCCAAATTTTTTAAAACATTAATCAATTTGTCTGACGATCGCTAAAGCGTGAAACCCAGGGTCACAAACTCACATCTATCCAACCAAAATAATATATATATATATATATATATATATATATATATATATATAAGGTGTTGCAGCAAAATCCAACACTTGGCAACAACAAAACGAAATAGGCAATAAAAACAAAAGTTGTATATACAGAGACCCGACAGCTTATTTAGCAACAGTTAGAGTTACATACTACATTATTTTTCAATGTTATCGACGCTTGCGGCGACGATCATCTCAAGGTGGGCGCGAAATGAGTCGCACGCTTTGGCTACCATGTCCTTGTCCATAGCGGCGAACGCCTCCACGATGGCAGCCTTCGACCGTGTTGTCGACGTGCTTGTTGGTCTTAGCCTCGATCACGCCCCAGAAGAAATAGTCAAGAGGGTTGCAGTCAGGTGAGGAGGACGGCCGCATAGACAAGTGATGGATGATTGCGACTTGCTTAATCTGGTGCCAGTTTATAACATTAATTTCATTATTCAAGAACATGAATTGAAAAGGTTCATTTCAACGAAGAAAGCCATTTTATAAATATAAAAAAAACACTTGAAGGCAACATTAAGTTGGTGAAAAATGGTATGAACTGTGAAATGAATATGCTTGGTATTTTGTGAATGAAACAACGATGGACTTTAATTCGAATAGGTGTGAATTTGTCAATAGGCCAACAGAAAATCAGCCACATTACATAAGGAAAACTGTGAAATTTTGGGAGTAAGACTGATGTTATTAGCTACTATAGAAGTGCTTTAAGAAAATGGATTAAAATTGTCAATGGCTTGGATAGTGCCAAATACATTCTGTTGCTGAAGGAACATTTGATACCAAACTCGTACAAAGCCAAGATTTGTGTGCAATACGGAACTCCATATCATAGATTTCATGTAACTCAACAAAGACAGTTTGATGAATGTGTCACCATTTGAAGATTAGGGCCTTGACTTTAATCATGGATCAAATGTTGACTGAACGAATGAGAGGAATTCATGAGAAGAATCCATGCGATGTCGCGTTGTGGAAACTCAACCACAGGGAACAGAATGTAATACCTGTGAAGATGATGAAAGATTTTTGACGCATCCCAGGCGCATTGAAAGCAATTATCAAGAAACAGAAATAAACGCAAAATATTACAAATTTACTTCGGGAAATCAACGTTATGTAATAAATTTTCATTACAGACATTTTTATCTTTTCAAAACACAGTATCTGCCTTGCATCTTTATGATGCTTCGGAACCTTTACATAAAAATAGGAAAAATAGGTATGTAAATGGCCTTATTCGTTTCATCTGCACACTATAAAATAAAAAAATTACTAAGATGGTAATTATTAGAAATTTACAATAATTTTAAATTGCTGAAGACAATTGTATATATGTATTTGTATATATATTTGTATATATTTGTATATATATATTTTATATATTTGCAATATTTGTAAATATATATATATATATATATATATATATATATATATATATATATATATATATTTGGTTGGATTGATGTGAGTTTGTGATCCTGAGTTTCACGCTTTTGCGATCGTCAGACAAACTGATTAATTTTTTTTAAATTTGGGTATAAGTAGATTGCGTGTATTGGTGTTATTTTGGAAGTGTTGCGGGAGGGATCGTCGTCGTGATGTCATCGTGCTAACGCAAACATAGATGCATGTCCGTACACCCGATGAAGTACGCAGACACACATACACACTTGCTCGTCCGCCGGGACTCATACTAATATAAACATATGTGGACAGTTTGGGATTTGACATATGTATCTATATGGGTGGTGTTGTGTCTATACATACGCATTTGTATGTTGAAATTCAAAGATCGGCAGTGTACTGAAAATTTCTCGTGAATGTCTCGTGAATGTATACATGTCAGCCATCAGAGCATTTTTCTATTTTTCGCTGAATAATATTTCCTCGCATGCATGTATATATGTGTGGTGGGGAGTACCGCGCATATAAGATATAAATTATATATATATATATATATATATATATATATATATATATATATATATATATATATATATATATATATATATTTATATACATACATTTTCATACACACACACACACACATATATATATATATATATATAGTGCACGGCACTACATATATATTTGTATATATTTATAATTTGTATATATATATATATATATATATATATATATATATATATATATATCTAAATCTTTTACTTTCATTTTAATTTCATTAAAATATATTAGTTTTAATATTTACAATAATCAAAATATTTTGCTGTATAACATAAACTAATTTAATTTGGCTGTAAGGAGCTTATTTTTTTCTAAAATACCTGATTAGCACCCTCTTTTAGTTGTCTTTCATCGCAATGTAATTCTCTTTATTAAAAAATATTTCATAAAATATAATATACTTTTCTGAAACTTTATTTGAGGAATATTACCTGATTAAAAGTATAATTAATCTGATTTAAAACAAATATTAATTACTCACAAATATTATTTATATCACAGAATTTTTTTTAACCCAACATTAGCTGAGTTAACGTGCTGACAGTATAATGACTATAATGATCTACTCTTGTTCTATGGAGACTTTATCTGTAAAACATATTTGAAGAAAATGACATGAGCGCATTTTCTATATAAATTAAGTAAACAGTAATCTTAAAAAAATAGGGAAATATTCTCCGTAATCTAATCTTTATTTAAGAAATGTCGACTATTAAATATACTATAATTATCGATTTTATTTTCTAATAGTGTCGGGTAAGTTCGACCGTACTTACAAAAATCTGCGCGTTTATAAACATGCAAAAAGTAATTTAAATTCTTTTTAAAATATTAGTGTTTGATTATTTGTATTAAACTTTTCCATTTATAATTAATAAATATAATTTTCACGTAATAATATCTGAAAGCTGAAATTAATACAGAATTTTCAAAGATTTAAAACGAAATAGATTTCCTAATTAATATTTTTTTAAATTGGAAACAATTCTTGGAATAATTCATTATTAATAGAATTTTTTTCTTAAGAAAAGTTTCCTTAATATATCTTATATATAGAAGCAAATGAGCTCTCTTCTAACTAAATAATGTCATAGTTTCATTCCAGTCTTATTTTACGATTCAGACTAGATTTTCGGTAAATGGTGATTTTAAAACAAATTGGTGATTTAAGTTCTTCAAGGGGGTCTGCTTTTAACTAATATAAATATGAAGTGGCTGAAAATTTAATTTCTCGAAATTTCATAAAATTGAATAAGTGGAGTGGTAATCGATGTAAAAACAATATTTTTATCAATTTTTTTCTGAAATGTATTTTAAAAATAATTACACTTATTTTTGAATACATGTAAATTTTCATTAAAATGTGACAATTATTTGATTTTTGCAAGAATTTCCAAATCAATGTCTTCTTAATACAAAAAAGAAACTAAAATTAAACATACTAATATTTGGCACACACACTGACGCAAGAAAAACAATATTTTAAACCAAAATTTCGAACGTGCTAGAAAAGATTAAAAAAATTAATAAAAAAATAACAAAAATGTTTTAATCTTTTCTGTTAATAATAACATAAACATTTTGATAATAAAACTTTTTTTATCAGGTTTGGGGTCTTCTTTCATCATGGTATCTTTTCTTTAGAAAATTTTTAGAGGTACCTACTCGAAACGTAGGTATACACACGCACACACAGAAACACACACACACACATACACACACATATATACATATTTATATATATATATATATGAATAAATATAGTTTTAAGGTGTGCTATATTTATGGGATAAAGTGGTCAATATCAGAAATAAAGCGTATATAAATATAAAAGTGAACATTGAAGTCAACACTTAGAGGCGACAGGCTGTTTCATGAAAATGAAACAGCCTGTCGCCTCTGAGTGTTGATTTATATATATATATATATATATATATATATATATATATATATAGTAGGCTAATGACTTTTTTGTAAATCTATGTTCCAATTTTTGATAAAAAAGTAATGAAAAAAGCTTCATTTCTTTTATTTTTGGACCATATCTACTTGGTAATATACGTAATAAGAGTAAAAAAAGCAAAACTTTTTCAGTAGCTTTATTTTTCAATTTCGTAATAATATAATTGCATAATACTTATGTATTTTAACGCATTTAAAAGTTTATAACATAGCAACTTACAAATAAACTAAAACAGGAGGTTTCATAAAGTTGTAGAAGGTTTTAATAGGTTCTAGAAGGTTCCAGGATGTTCTAGAAGGCGCCAGAAAGTCATTGTACTACAATAATTATATACGATTTTATAAATTTCGTGTTGGAGGCTACATTTTTTGATAAACTGAATTAAAAAAACTTCCTTTATTATTTAAAAAAAAGTTCATTGAATTATGATACAAGGAATCAATTATTTTACAAAAAGTCATAACCCTAATATATATATATATATATATATATATATATATATATATATATATATATATTACAATTTTATCATATAGACAAAACCATTTTACTCACTACAAAGATGCAACTTCGTTTCAGTGCATTTCATTTTCGATTCTCACCCGTCGAAATGCAGTTGAAATGCACTGAAACGAAGTTGCATCTTTGTAGTGAGTAAAATTTTTTTTTCTATATGATAAAATTATAGTAAATAAATAATTATCGCTCTACTATCGGTATCGAGCCCTCTTTTGGATTAATGCTGTGAACGTTGGAATTTATATATTACTTTCGTTCTCATCACATCGGATATATATATATATATATATATATATATATATATATATAAAAGTGAACATAGAAGTCAACACTTAGAGGCGACAGTCTGTTTCATGCTATATGCAATCGTCAGGCCACATATGCTGTTATTTTTCTCGGCTATTTTAAATATACGGGTTAGTGGTGCATTGTGGGTATTCTATTATGGCGGTTATTTTACCGGAAGTCGTTTGTTTATTTATCTGGGTCAAGTTATATTGCTCGTTTTTATTTCTTATTTTATTTATTTATTTATTTATTAACGTAGTAAAAATTTGTTTATATCACTTATTTAACAGTTTTGTTTTGGTTTGAGAATTTAATTAAAGCTATTTGTTCAATTTTGGGGTTGGTTGTTGTAGTTCATTCTAACTATTATTTTGGCGGGAAGAGTTTTTAATTTGGGATTGGTTTGTCTATTTATTTACTTGGATGAATTTAGGTCAATTTATTTTACTTGTATATTTTCTCTTTTCGATTTTTAGCAACATAGTATTTATTTATTTTTTATTTCTATCTTTTATTAGTGTATTTATTTGTTTTTATTTTATTTTTTCCGTTTTTCATTTTTTAGGTTACGTAGTAAAAATTTATTTTCATGCCTGCATTTTGAGATGAGCTCGGATCTTTTATTTAATAATTTATTTTGGTCGGGGAAGGTAATGATAGCTATTTTTCCTCCAAGCAAAGTTTGCAAGTTTTTGATTGGTTGTTGTAGGCTAATGACTTTTTCCTTATCTTCCAAGATATTTTTGGTGTGATGTGCGTTTTGTTTTTAATTTCCCAGATATACTTAGAAAGTATTGTACTGTTCGCATATTTACTATTTGTGAAAGATGTTTTGTGTGTATAATTTCTTTGCTTCCAGGGTCCTTCAGTTACTCCTATGTATACTTTTTCTTCATTATCTGGTGATTTTATCGTGGCTTGGTATATTACGTTGTTTTGTAAACAATTTCCGTTTAAGGGACATTCGTTCTTTATTCTGCAGTTGCACGTGGGTTTAATTTGTTCGTGTCGTTTGTTGATAATTTTCCTATTGTGCTTTTTTATTATTTGTGCCATGCTCTCGGTGCAGCTGTAGCTGATTTTTACTGTGTTTTTGTTGAATATCTTGTGTAAGGTGCTTGATTCTGGGAAGTGTTTGTGTAAGAGTTTGAAGAATATTTTTCCTACGTTTGTTTTTACGTTCTTGCTGTACGGTGGATTGAACCATATGATATTACTTCTCCTGTTGGCCTTTTTTGTATTCTGAATAGCAGAATAAAGAACGAATGTCCCTTCGTCAGAATAAGAAAGAAGCTTTTCAGAATCCAAACAAAGTATTAAGAGATAGGAAAATGTTCCTAAAACAAAGAAAACCCTCCTGAACTGCTATACAATATCTAATCTCCTTTATAATAATAAATGTTGTATAATCTCCTCACAAAAAAAGAAGGCACATGAAGCGGCCGAGATGAGCTTTTGTCAATGAATGCTAAGAATACCATGAAGACAACATGTGAGCAATGAGGAAAATAAGGAAATTTATATTTACATTCAAAAACAGGAAGTTTTGATTTCTGAGACGCATAATGAGGCAAAAAATGTTTCGGAAATGCAAAACTCAAAGTAAATACTGAAGCCTAGAGAATCAGTGGGAAGCAGAAACTAAGATTCTTGACGTGTTTTCGGTAAATGGATGCCAGAACAAGAAAAAGAGCAGATGGAAAAGAAGAACAAAAGGTCCTATTTTTACACCCGTGGGGTGGGAATAGAGACGCTATGTCTGCTCTCAATTTCACGAACCTTGTGCTGCAAACACTTCAAGAAATGTCCTCAAGGCATTGCCGTGACACCTCATTTATTAGGATGCATCTTTGATTCAGTTATGCAATTTTCACATATTTATTGAATGAACATTTTCTCTGACATTCAAAGCAGAAAAAGACTATTTCGATATTTTATCTGTCTATATCTTTGAGATGAGGTATTATGATTACTTGCATTATTTACATTATTCGGACTGTTATCCTCATCTTCGCTGCCATATTCACAACGCTTCAGCCGTTGTACGTTCCGGTCTTCTTCTTGTGGTTGGAATTTCGAACCGAACTCTTTATTTCGCACTGGGTCGATTGTTCTAGTTCCACGTGCCATGCCTCTTTCGAATCCCAGTTATTTAACTCTGCTCTGCAAGTTTTGGATCTAACCGAGGTCTTTATCGACTGGGTTCGGATCGAAATTCCAATCGCCTGAAAAGGACAGGAGCGTCCAACAGCCGAAACGTTCTGAATATGGCAATGAAGATGAAGATAACTGTCCGAATAATGTAAATAATGCAAGTAATCGATATTTTATTTATTTAAGGATACTGAGGATTCCATGGATGGAGAGAGCAACGAGGACGTCTTAAAGAAAATGATGAAGAACATTTATGCGAGGAATTTGGAAGTGGCAGCTGAAATTCCTTGAAAACATAATGAGGAAGGAGAAACTGAAAAACTTAAACCCTCACGGGGCATATCGAGAACAAGAGATATAGGGGAAAGCGACCTGATGAGCTTGTCTGAATGGATGATGAAACTGGAGCGCCTTAGAAAAAGTAGAAAAAGAATGCTAAGGTGTCGGAACGTTTGGAGAGCCATGATCACCTATATCCTGAAGGGGAGCAGCACATAGAAGAATGAAATCAAAAAGACAATACACATTATGTCAAGTACAGTTTTAATTCAATTTGTTTAAATCTAATCACATCTAAAGTTCATCTTTTCTGCTAGTTCCTCATTTCTATATACACTTTGATGACAAAATGGTTTAGCTTCATGTAACAGCAAGAATAAAGTTTGCTTTTTATTAACTTTGGTGTTTCCTGCCTTGGTCCTGAAATCAAAAAAAAAAAGAATTAGATTTAATGTGACATCATACGCACGGTATACTAATAACGTACGCTTTTATCACATCGTAATCTTATCGTTGTTGTATAGACGTATAAGGACACGATATTCAATCACCCGTACGCGGCACTAGTTTATTAATTCCAGTTTGTTTGGTTTTGTTTAGCGGCGTATCAACACCTATTTAATGCCAAAATCTAAATATATTGAACTCAATTTTATGACTTCAATTAAATGCAGTAGAATCAATGACAACCGGGTATGACGAATTGGTGACAAAGTCCGGATATGAAGGCTTATATTTGGATTAAAATAAGAGAACTGAAATCAGGTTTAACATTTATTTTCAATGTTTGTAGTAAAAGAGATAATACACAAGTGAGTGAAATATAACGGAATTGATTTAGGGAAAAAGAAATAAATTATGTAATGTTAATGAAAATACATTAAATTAAGTATGCCACATATATAAAACAAATAATATAACTTGGATTTTTTAATCGCTGTTGCATGATGATTCTTTCTCTTTTAATGTCATTCTCAACTTTTTCCGCTTTTCGTTTTGATTTTGTTCTTGAAATTTTTTCAACGAAAGATACTTTTTAATTCTGCGTGCGTTATTGCAATCGTCACAGTTTAATGCTGGCTTTCTTTCCATAAAACTGACAACCTTTTCAATAGCTATTTCAATTTCAGTCAAGGTTTCACCACAATCATACATCTCATCGCTTTCTTGTTGCAGACGTGTCTCGTTGTCATCCTTTCCTCTTATTCCCATCATCTTTTGCACAAATCCAAGTTATTAGGGTGAAATAATCATAAGCGATTATCCAAAGTAAATTTCCTGAAAAACAAAAATTTCAAATCAGTTCAAATCAATCAAAGGTGGACCTAGGCACAACAGCAATTAAAACTCTAATCTGCTAAACAGAGGCCTCGCTGCCAAATGTAGTTTATCGATATAACCAGGATATTTCGTTTCACCTCCAGACTTTGAGAAACCCTCTCCCCTTCTCCATCTCGCGAGGAGCACTTATATATCTACCTGCCATTCGGTTATGCCACTTGTGGACATCCAAATTTCGATTACCTGTTTTCATGTCCAGACAGCTACTGAAATCCTGTGAGTTGTGAAATCTGCACCTGGTGGCTAGGAAATAACCTTCCTTGTCAACCTTCGGATTCACCTGACTTCTCTGATGATCTGGTGTAATAGTAAGTGCAAAGTATATTCTGGTATAATCTAGGGCGAATCCAGTACATATTTTTATCATCAGAGATCAACTTCTCTTAGAAGGAAAAAATTCTTCCTTATTGATATTAAATTCGATTCAGACCAACTAATATTTCTCGGTGATTATCGCATGTTAGAATATAATAGATGAAGTGCATAAAAATTATCGAATTTATTTAGAATATTCTTTCCTATCTAGGCAGATGCATCATTGGTAAAAAAAAAACCATTCTAGGAAGTCAGCAAAATCGACCATCTTAAAACGAGCAACCGAAGACGAAATTATAACAAGTTTGAATAGTTCGCATGATATTAAGTAGGGCGAGTAATAATTGTATGTAAATTATTCAGACAATTTGTTTGCGAGCTTAAAAGACCGGAAGAAAAATTCATGCTACATTAATATTACCACGAGAGTGTAAATAGTATTGCGTGGGTAAGAGATAAAATGGCCGAAAGATAATAAAAAATATTCACACTTATGGCGGGAAAAGAGGGAACAGATAGGTGCAATAACTTATGACTTCAGTAATAGGCAGGAAATTAAGCAAGGAAATGTTTATCTCTTTGTGTTTTTCACTCAGGTTAGTTCTTTGTTGGTTTTGAAATTTTTATTTCGTGGGAGAAAGGATATTATGATTTTTTTCTTTTTTTGCACTCTGTATGTACCGTTTCAGATGTTTAAGATTGCGGCAGTCGAGGTGTATTTATTCCCGCTTTTCATGCCAACGTATCACAAGAAGAAAATAATCTAGCCGAGAAATTGTATTTTAAATAGATTTTCATTCTTTTATATACAATCGTGTTCTAAAAATTCTCAGCCCGACCAAGGTCCCAAAATTTTTCATTATTCCTCTTGAATGTATACTGATGTATCATCATATAACAGCATGTAAAAATTACTCCTTGATGACATTACAAAAAAGACATCATGAAAATGCCTAAACCTATAACTATTGTTTTGACATCTGGTGAGACAATGAAAATGCAGGTTTATTATTTACATTATTCGGAGTATTGTCCTTATCTTTGTTGCCATATTTATTACAACGTTTCGGTCGTTGTACTCTCCGGCCTTCTTACAATCTAACAATCGGCCTGAGCGGAATACCGTCTTTGTGAATCTTATAGAGGAGAACATGACTAAAAACTGTGTGTACGCTATCCCGTGCAGAAAGAAATACAAAGGGGAAACAGGCTTCCCCCTTAAAGTAAGGCTTCAAGAACACCAGAAAGCCTCTGGCACGAGGAGAATTGGAAAAATCAGGCGTGGCTGACCACATATGGAGAGAGAAGGGAGATCACCGCCCTTTGTGGGATCAGGTCGAGATCATAGACTAAGAACACCATTGGAAAATTCGTAAACTTAAGGAATCAGCACATATGCTAGGCCAAAAAAATCTCCTGAGCCTACAAAGCATAGAAATGAATACAATATGAGAACCAGTAATAAGGAGTGTCAGAGAAAAGCGATAACAACAAAAATTGCAATATAAGCTCTGGTAAAAACATGCAAAGATAACAGAAAAAATTACAACATGATCACTGGTAAAGAAAATGGTTGCTGAAGACATTAGGTTTATAATACCCAGAAATTCATACCCAGAAGGACACATGGCACAGTGGTTAGATCCAGTGACAGGACCCAAAGAGAGTTCAATACCTGGTTAAGGCGGTGGAATACTTTCAGAGGGGAATTAATAGGAGATAACTGATAACTGACATCCATTAGACATGGCACGTGGAACTAGAACAGTCTACTCCAGTGAGCGAAAAAAAGGGTTCAATTCGACATTCCAACCACCTGAAGAACTACAACGGCCGAAACGTTGTAATAAATATGGTGACAAAGATGAGGACAATAGTCCGAATAATGTAAATAATGTACATAATACCTCATCTCAGAAATATAGACAAATGAAGGTTTCTCCCCCCAATTGAATTAGTACCATATGAATTGATCATTCTATTTCGGTTTGAACTGATGTTTCTTTTTACTATTGTTCAACCTATACCAAGAACCACTCAAGTAGACGGTTATTAAATAAGAATTTTGCAACGATTTTCAAGAAGAGGATAAGTAATATATATACTGTCTGATCCTAGACTTGAAACGGCTAATATTTTGGTTATACGGGAAGCATCCTCTTTCGCAATACAAGACTTTCGCAGAAGAACCTGTCCAAGGTGAACTTCTTTCTTACCAATAAAGGGAATGCGGCTGAGTCAATTCAGTGTATGCGGTAATAATTCATCACACAAAAGGCTGAGAAAACAATTTTGAACTCTGTCAAGGCTGGATCCCGCTCTTGTAAATACAGCGTATGGTAGAAGGCGTTAGAGATTTGATAGAAGGTATATACACCACCCAACTTGGACAGCGGAGTGGCTAAGCATAGAGCCTTAATGGTCGTGCCCCTTACCAAATCATATCCATATTCAATGCATTAGGCACACACACATCACCTTACCTGGGCTAATTGAACACTGACGATCTTACAATGTGTGGCGATGTCTAACGAAGCATGGTTCCAGTTTTTCTTGTTGATGGTAGAGTTCTAATATGGTGCAGGCTCTATGAGATTATAATCCATCAGGAAATGCACACTGGCTGCCTAAACAATGTTTTCAAGATATAACAATAGCAAATGTATTAAGAGTTTCAATGGACATGAAATTGTAGAACGTCATGATTGTCAACATCTTGTAGGGACACAGCTAGAACAAGATGGCTAAACATCTCTACAAAGCGACTTTGCGGGTATATCAAATAACTCAGAGTATTGCATAGTTCATTAACCCCTTGGAATGTCGAAAGAGATGAATTTTCGTTTTATAATAATTTTCACTCTGGAGGTAAAGGGTTA
>CAHIKZ030004269.1:1097500-1102500 GCA_903632075.3 Acanthosepion pharaonis
TAGTTGCTTCTGTTTTTGGAAGAAAGACGAGGTCTGAGAAAAAGATATTCCATACAGCATCGAGGCCAGATTCGACTATTTTCCTATCATTCTCATATCAATTTATACCTGTATAACCTGAACGTAAAAGAACATACAGAGACACTCAGTCTTCGAAGTCAACTGCCTCACAACCGTATCTGGGAAAATATCAGAAAGAAAAAAGGTAGGGTTAGAGTTAGGGTATAAAGAAACCATAATATCATAACGGAAAAAGCGAGACACATAATGACTACTGATGACTAAACTGGTTTGACCATGTAATGAGGCTTTATGCATAGATACTACAAAGATAACATTCCTAGTAAAAGACGGCGTAGTTTTCTACCTAAAAGATGGAAAGACCATATCAGAGAGTACACCGGATTGTTAATACATACCATGAAAAGATTAGCTTGGACATGAAAAATGACAAAATTGAACGTACGAGAAAAATAGCGAAGATCTCTATGGTATTATACAACTAACGTGTGTTATATATATATTTATTTATTTATTTATATATATATATATATATATATATATATATATATATATATATATATATTTAAATAAAAACAGACCACTTTAAGGTTCCATGTAATAACACAGCCCTTTTAAAAGGACTGCGGATCATCAGACTTTACTTCCAAACAAAAATGAAAAAAAGAAAATTTACACATTTTTGACGGGCCGTATTAAACATATGTAAATTAACGAAGTGAGGAAGTGAGGGGGGAGAGGAAGATATGAGTGAGTTAGCAGAGATATATATATATATATATATATATATATATATATATATATATATATATATATATATATATATATATGATTAGAAAAAAAAGGGCCCACGTGTGTTTCTTATAATATCTAAAATAGATAAGTTAGTTAATAAAACAAGGACAAACCAAAGGGTATAAATATAATCAGTACGATAAATATTTATTAAATATTAATTATTAACCATATGACAGAAATGAAGCACGGAGAGAAAGGTTTCAAATTCGGAATTTCCGGAACCTCCTGTGTCCTTCATCAACTCACCAAGGGAATGTCAACTGCAACAAACCCTAGTGCCTGGTCTGCAAACACATCATCACTGACAACATTTACACCCCCCCCCGGTACTCACGTCGTATTCAAACCGCCGGCTTTAAGCTGTGACAGTTTCAATCTCATACATTTACTTTTCTGTCACAAATGCGAAAAGGGAAATTATGTGAGAGTAACCGGAACAGTGTTTCATTTACGGTTCAATAACACTTTTACCCATAAATATAGCATACTTTAAAACTAGTTTTTATCATATATACATATATATATGTGAGTGTTTGTGTGTACGCGCGCTCGGGCGTAGGACGTGGGGGTGACTATGACGACGTTAACCAATCCGAAGACCAGTGAGATTTCTTTTGGCACCATATCATAAATATATTGTGTGCATCGAGGCGACAAATGTTCATTCAAGCAATTTTTATTGAAGATAACAAACAAGTCATGTCTACTATTATATTTTGATAATAATTATCTCACGTTGTCTTGATCAGAACACCATTCTGACTTCACATTAGTTTTTGCCCGAAGCTTTCCACTGGCTGCAGTCATTAACAAGACTGAAAGAAATTAAATCAAATTTCATTTCCTTTTGACGAGTTTACATATCTGGGATTTTGGAACATATATTTTATTTACATCATATGTTAATATTTGGTATTATTATGTTAATACAATGTTAATATTAACATAAGACAAATTTTAGAAGATGACACTAAAATATCAGGTCATCCCATAAGTTCTGTCCGAATTTTAACTTTTTGTTAAAATGAACGAAATTTAAAGAGTATTTTATAATGTCTAATGGAGCTGAACATTATTTTTATGTTTAGATGAATTTAAACTGATCAAATTTTATTTCAGCGAACAATAAAATTAAATTTTGTTTGATTAAAACCCTGCTAACATGGAAGTACCCAAGAATCATTTGAGGTACGTAATGCTTTATGAGTTCAAGAAAGGAAACTCAGCAGCCGAAGCGGCTAGTAACATTCACTCAGTTTATGGAGAGGAATGTGTGAATGAAAGAACTTGCAGAAGATGGTTTGCAAAATTCAGTGGTGGAGATTTCACCCTTGAAGATGAAGTTCGAACCGGACGTCTAGTTGAGTTTGATGAAAAGCTTCTTGAAGCAGCCCTTGAAGAAAATCCTGCTTTATCAGTTGAGGAATTGGCACTGGTTCTCACTACAAACCATACAACTGTTCATCGTCATCTTCAACAACTTGGAAAAGTTCCTAAACTTGGAAAATGGGTGCCTCATGAATTGCCTGAAAATAACCTCAAATCCCGAGTTGACATCTGCTCTTCTCTCCATTCTCGCCAACTTGTTTCACCGTTTTTTGGATAGACTTGTGACTGGCAACGAAAAATGGATCTTTTATCGAAATGTTAAGCGTCGTAGACAGTGGCTTGGTAAACGGGAAGGACCCCAGCCACAGCCATGGGCAAAAGTTTCTTCTTTCAATCTGGTGGGATCGTCAAGGAATAATCCACTTTGAATTCTTACCACCTAATGCAACAATAAATTCTCAAATATCCTGTCAGCAATTAGAGCGTTTGAACCAAGCTTTGAGGAAAAAAGACCTGCTCTAGTGAATGGAAAAGAGGTGATGTTTCATCAGGACAATGCACGACCCTACACAGGAAGAATCACGTCACAAAAGATTGGTTGGGAGAAAATTCCTCATCCACCTTATTCTCCCGATCTTGCTCCTTCAGACTACCATTTGTTTCGTAGATTACAGAATCATTTGGAAGAAACAGCTTTTGTAACACAGGAAGAGGTTAAAACTGACATTTGTGAGTTCTTCGAATCAAAGCCAAAATAATTTTACAGTAATGGAATTAGCAAGCTTGTTAATAGATGGAAGGAAGTCATAGATAATCAGGGAAAATACATTGTTGATTGAATCTGTAATTAAATGTAACATTTGGTCACTTGTTTTCTTTATTCAAAATTCAGACATAATTTATGGGATGCCCTGATAGTATATGCAACTCAATGCAAAGAAATAAGAAATGTGCTCTCTAGCCGGGTACGAACCCGCGCCCACTTGGTAGGAGAAGCCAAAATTTGATGTGGCTTGCTTTAGACCCTGCTGGTTAGCACATCGATCTTATTATATATTCTCGTGTATGCCCGTAGATTTATATATATATATATATATATATATATATATATATATATATATATATATATATATATATATATATATATATATATATATATATATATATATATATATATATATATATATATATATATATTGTGTGTGGGTGTGTGTGTGTGTGTGTGTATATGTGTGTGTATATATAATATGTGTATATATATATATATATATATATATATATATATATATATATATATATATATATATATATATATATATTTGTACGTATAAATATATATATATGTATAAATATATATATGTATATATAGGTATATATCTAAATATGTCTGGGTGCTTATGTATTATAATCTGAGCCGATATTAGCGTCTATTTTAACGTAATTTCAATGAAAAAATAAATTAAATAACATTTTTTATAGTGATTTTATAACGTATTTATGTTATAATTTTTAAATAAATATATATATATATATATATATATATATATATATATATATATATATATATATATATATATATATATATTTCGGGGTGGGTTCCTCACTAAAACAAGCTCCACTCTACGCATGCTGATACCTGGATCATTTCCGATTGTCTGTAGAATGTGTTCTTCGTGGTCAGGCGTGCGAGCGTATCTCGGTCCTCCTTGGGTCATGCTCTGTGGTACCACGGATCCTGTCTCCGCAACGCGACAATAACCAGCAGCAAAGGTTGGATGACTCAGCTGCCTTGGGTCTGGAAACGCAATCTGATACAATCGTGTAGTCTCGCGTCTATTACCATTCACGTGGCCGTATGTAAAAATCCTATCTAACTACTCATGATATAGATATTGTGCCATTGTTAAACGGAACGCTTCTCAGTTAACTCACTACTATACTACTAGACTAGCCTCAAATATACACGAATGACAAATGTAACCCAGTCCATATGGCAACATGGCGCCATGTGCCGTAAACTTTCTTTAAACTTAATAAATGAAAAACGAAGGATTTGTAGACGTATATTTGTATGGACTTTTGTCCTTGTTTTGGTTAGAGAAACTCACCTTCAATGTTTGTTAAAATATTTTTGATACACTCTGTATATATAGCCCACTATCTCTCTCTCTCTCTCTCTCTCTCTCTCTCTATCTATCTATCTATCTATCTATCTATCTATCTATCTATCTATCTATGTATCTGCTATCTATCTATCTATATATCACCAACACTTTTTACTTCATACATTTCCACATTCCCTGTCCAGGTTCCTCTCTCCCACTTTCTCTTTCTCTCTGAATTTCTTCGCAAATTCTACTTAGTTTCTTTTCTCCCTTTTTCTCGTTCTCGTGATATTTGACTCGAGTGAAGGCTTCGTTTTATGGAATCTGCGTTCGAAATCTGGTCAAACGTTGCCGATGTGGCCCACTCCTGTTAAAATCAGTTAAACACCATTACAGCATCAAAGGATCCAATTTTATGCTTTATAGCAAATAAGTGTGCAACAACCTCTCTCTCTCTCTCTCTCTTTCTCTCTCTCTTTCTCTCTCTCTCTCTCTCTCTCTAAATCTTCGTTCAAAGGATTCAGTAAATTTCACAGGAATTACGAATCGAAATAAGAATCTATATCGAATGAAACTGAAAGCCATTGGAGTTGAACTACTGTTGAAATCATTTGACACACGCCTTTCTGTACAGAGTCTTTTCTTATTTCCCAGATCACTGAATGAGCCTCGTTTCAGTTTGATCCGAAGCCCCTATAATTACTGAAAAAATAGTGTGATTGGTCCGTTTGTATTTTTTGCGGGCCA
>CAHIKZ030004269.1:1107500-1157500 GCA_903632075.3 Acanthosepion pharaonis
CACATATATGGAATACACACATTCAGTCACACAGTTACTCTAACGACACACACGCATATTTTTACGTGTGCGCGTTGTTTTTCTTTAATAATAATAAAAAAACAGGTAAAGAATAATTAATCTCTAAAATGTTGACGTTTTTCACCTAAAAGGCCTTTTTCCGAGATAGAAAAATATTATTTTAATATTCAACACAAAAATCAGCAAAAAAAATCTTTAAAATTTGTCGAGGTAGACGTGTATTATTTTCTAAAAGCACTAAATGTTATTGGTTGATTCTCCTCTTCATTACGTTATCTCCCCCAACCCCTACTAAACTTAATTTTATAATGATGTTAGTTTCGAAACAACGGCAGTTTATTATTATTATTATTATTATAGAGAATGAAAGGCGACAATTGTATTGTTATTATAATTGCTAGTATAGTCTGAAGTTATTCCATATATCAATTACATTACTAACGAGAAACGAGGTTTCTTATAATCTTTCTACAGCAAACATGTTGATATCTGATTCTACTAATTGCTATAATGATGAGGAAAACTGTTATTATTATTATTATTATTATTATTATTATTATTATTATTATTATTATTTCCTTTGATTTCTGGCGTTTACACATTTCTTTCCGGGTCCCGCCCAGGGACCTAAGCTTAGAAATGGTATCATGACACTTTCCACTGACAAATAAAAAAAAATTACATAGATAAATCCCTTCGTAAAGTGTGGGCTATACTTGTCAGAACAATTTTTGTATCTCCTTGAGACATGGACTTCCAGGAATCCCTTCAGTTAGTCTACTGCAAGCTTTTCCAACCAGTCCTAGGGCTCCAACTACAACAAGGATTGTTGATGTTCCCATATGCCACATTTTCGCGATTTCTATTTCAATGTCCTTGTATTTTGACAGCTTTTTGAATATCTTCAAAGATACATTGCATTCAGTAGAGTCTGCCATATCAATAAGGAGGCACTATTTTTGTTTGTGGTCTTTAATAACAATATCTGGGCGGTTGGCTTTGATTGTTCTGTCAGTGGGTATTGTGTAGTCCCATAGAATTGTAACAGGTCCTATTATTATTATTATTGTTATTATTATTATTATTATATTTCCTTTCATTTCTGGTATGTACTTATCTCTTTCTGGGTCCCGACCAGAGACCTAATGTCAGAAATAGCATCAAGACTTTTTCCACAGGAAAATGCAAAAAAAAAAAAAAAGAAGATAAACAACACGCACACATAGTTTACATCGATAAAGCCCTTCGTAAGGTGTGCGGTGTACTCGTAAGAACATTTTTTTGTATTTCTTTAAGGCATAGGCTTCCAGGAATCCCTTCAATTAGTCTACTGGAATCTCTTCTAATTAATCCGAGGGCTCCAACTACAACAGGAACTGGTGATGTTCTTATGTTTAGATATTTCGATTTCAAGGTTCTTGTATTTTCAAGATCTTCAATGATACATTCCAGCAACTGCCATATCAATAAGGAGGCATTTTTTTTTTGTGGTCTCTAATAATGATGTCTGGGCGATTATCCTTGATCGATTAAAATTATTACAGCTCCTATCTCTGTAACCGGGTCTGGGTTGTGTTCATACCAATTTCTTTCAGTTTTCTATCCGTAGAAATTCCAGTGTAATCCACTCTGTCATGCCATGTTTTATATTCAGTGGGTGCCAATACCATGCACCCGTATACAAGGTGGTCAATTGTTTTGCATTTTGGACTAACACACATTTTCAGTATATGTGCTTGATAATTTCTAGTTAACAAGCATTGCTCCTTCGGTTTCAGCTTTTAACCCTGTACTACGTAGCCATTGATGGATACGGGGTATGTCTACATCAGCTTCTTTGGTACGGGCAAAGCCTACATTTAGCCTTCGAATTGGTAATTTTAGTAAATATTTATGGCATCGCATGGAGTTTCTTTTGGCCGCTGGTTTAGCTGCGTATGCCCAAGACACATAAGGATTCTTTGTACAAGTAAAAACAAGAATTACTGTTCTGATTTCTATTTCATAGGACCTATTTGAAAGATCGACACCACAAAATTTATTCTTCCCAATATGACACTTTGCCAAATTTTATTAAATATCTTCTTGTACGATTTCATTATTCAGTTATTCTGCTTTTCATTATTACAATGTGACAGCAACAAGTCTATTATCAAGAAAGCAAATAATTAACTGTGTTTAAGAGTTTCATTAATGTATTTCAATAAGACTTCCAAATTATATTGAAATTGACTGCTGGAACAATGATTTAAAATCAGCTTTATAACTTTACTCCAATGAATTGCTCCTCGATATGCCTTAAAGACATCTTCATCGGCGCAATATATTGAGTCAACAAACTGATTCTATTGTGATTTCAATGCAATAACCATTCAAAAGAACACGGCTTGTAGTTTATTCCGATTTTAAAATTCGTTATTAAGAAGTTGTTACAAGAAAGATGGTGGCGTTTATTAAGGCCTTAATTCAAACAATTGTTCCGTTTGCTTTTCAAATCTAAAGAGTGAGAAAACGAGAAACAACATTCACAGGAAACCATGTTTGATTTTCCAATTCATAAAACTGGGTATCGTTTGAGAAACAATTTCAAATTTTACTGATTTCATTTACCGACCAGCGATTGACCCGTGAGCAGAAATTTTCAGAAATCAATGATTAAATTTGGAAACTATAACAATTTAAAATGTGAAGTAGCAGCAAGGAAGGAGACAAAAAATTTAACAAATGCATAAATTTTGACAAGCAGGAATGCCTCAAGGCAACGAAGATATTAAGGAAATGTGAAGTTCTTTTTTTCTCTTTTATATTAGAGATTTCTAAATCCTCGTCTAACGTTACCTTCTTCTTCATTATTATTTTCCATTTTCTTCTCTTTTCTATCTCTTTCGTATTTTTACATTGTTCTACTTCCTACTTTCTTCCTATTATTCATCCTGATCTTTTCTTTATTTTTTCTTTTTATCTCTTTATTCATTATTTTCCTATTTTTCTTTCTTTTCTTTTCAATTTTCCATCTTACTTCTGTTACGGTTTTCCCTTTTTCCCTGCACTTCCAAAATCAGTTTCTTTTTCCTCTCTATTCTTCTTTAGTGCTTATTAGCGTTTACCTAATTTCAGCCCACCCACATCATCTCGTCTATTTTGTAGACTAAATGTATTTGCAATTAATTTTACAATGGTACTGAAAAGATTTGAATCCAATACGTATTCTTGCTGTTGAGTCTTCAAACAAAGAACAGACACAATCAGCGAAAATATTTGTTCTTTTTTCATCAGACAGCAAATATAAAAAGAAAAGCCTTAAAAGAATCGAAAAGGAACCGCCATCTTTAGGTGAATAATTTCACTGATTCTATCATTTCTTTCCTATTTCTGTCCAGTTTTGTTCACTTTAAACAGATTTTCTTAATTAAAAAGTAAAATTCTTTTGTCCTAAAAAGTTACATTGAACTCTCAGACAAAACGAAATAAACAAATTTATACGGAATATAGAATTAAACAATAAAAAAAAATCAGGAATAATTTTATCATCTGCCAGGGCATCTGTTTCTGTTTATTGCTATTTGTTCATCCATATTTGAATAGAATCACGTTCATGCTTCCATACACAAATTATAAGAACCTTTAAAAGAATTTTAAAATGTATATAAAAACTAACACAGCTACTTGAATATAATGTTTGTTATTGGGAGTTGATTTTTAAAATAATTCAGTAGGCATGTTTCTTACAGAAAAATTAAAATATTTTTTATCATTATCAAAGCGTAAATATTGGTAGTTTGTTCTAACTCTGATTTGTAGACATTTAAAAGACCGTTGGTTGATAAACACTGAGGGAAATTCCTACGCAAAGCGAGGAAAATTGCTACGCAAAGCGAGGAAAATTCCTACGCAAAGCGAGGAAAATTATAATAAATTTATATTATTCCCACTTTTAAATCTATTTTCTGTTTACGAATTTATATACATTTTACTGAAAATCATTCTTACCGAAAATCATTCTTTATTTTAAAAATGACGTGATTCTTCATTACCCGACTTTGTTACATTGCTCATGACTGAAGACGTCTTTGTGCCATAACCCTTCAGGATGTTGGCTCTCACATATCTATAGATGTAACTGAAGGATCCTGAAAACAGAAACTCTGCTTACAACACACCACTTACCAATAGTAAATACGCGAACAACAAAAACCTTTCTAAGCATATATGGAAAATTAAAACCAAAATACACTAAAAATATCATGGAAAATAAAGAAAACAGCATAAGCCTGCGACAACAAATCTGAAAACTGTAAACTTTGTCTGGAGGCAAAAATAACTCTAAATACTTTCCCAGACCAACAAAAATTACTAAATAAACGATCAGATCTAATTTCAAAATACATACACCACAAACAAATATTTAGTGATTCCATCTGTTGAGTCCCTTTAGAACTTTGGCGATCATGGCTCTCCACAATGTCCTGTTCTTTGTAGATCATAGAAAATGTCTCTCTTAAACCTTGTTCCGCCATCTATTTACTCAAGCTCGCTAGATAAGTTATGGACTGTCTTCCTCTATCCCTTATGCATTAAATCTGTCCTGTGAGAATCAAATCTTCCAACTGAGTCTTCCTGATGTTAAATATAATTCCTTTTTATTTCCACTTTCTTTAAAACTTCGTCGTTGTTCACATGTTCAGTTCATGACATTCTCAGCATCCTTCTGTAGAGCCACATTTCTGTTGCTTAAACTCTCTTCTTCATCTGTAAGGAGATTGTTTAGCATTTACTGCCATATAGGAAGCGGTTCAGTACTCTTTTCTTTGTTTCTAACGAAATATTCCTGTTTCTTTATACTTTGCATAGCTTTCGAAAGGCATCTTTCGCTAGCCCGATGTGTCTTCAAATTACAGTGTCGGACTTTTCGTTCTCTGTTAAAACTCTTCCCAGTTGATTTATTTAGTGGAAAAAGTTGCTATTCAACGTGAGGTAAACAAAATATATCGAGATTTCGAATACTGTTTTTTAAGGTGGCTAGACTCTCCTCAATTGGAACATAGGCGTAGCACGATCTTTTTAGTGATATTCAGCTCAAATGTCGTTGTGATGTACTATGTACACAGGTGTATAAATGGATTACTATTATAGATCTAAACGCATCTTGTATACCTGCAGTTTCGGTGTCATCATATAACCATCGCTATTAATGATTCGTTGATACCAGGGCTATAAGATAAGAATTCAAGATAGAAGATTTATTCATGTTGCGAATTTTCAGTTTCATTTGAAGGTGAAATAATATATCTGCCGGTATCATTGGGTAAAAATGATCATGCTAGTAGAATAAATAGTTTGGAACAATGTTTAGTAATTTTTTGATCACCAAATATATCCTTGTGTTTTCAAACCCTGGAAAATTCTAGGAGGTGATTTTTAAAAAAATGACATTTCAGCGGAATGAGAGTGATTAGAATTATCGGTTTCATTTGTGTAAATAGCGCTGAACAAAATTTTGTCTTGCAACGTTTTTGAAAATCTTTAATTGACTGTATTCGAACAGTCTTTAGTACTAGGGAGAAATTCTGAAATATTATTTGTACATCGGCTAATCCAAATGCGTTCAGTTTTGTAACAGAAGAAAAAAACGATAAACTACAAAAAGAATTTCGTAATAGTCTCATTAATTGATTTGCTTTTGTTTGTTTCAGGTCGCCATTGAAATTGTCTAGGTTCCGATGAAATCAATCACACTCTTTGTTTTTGCAAACTTTTTTGTGCGCTCGTCTGTGTGTCTGTGTCTCTCTCTCTCTCTCTCTCTCTCTCTCTCTCTCTCTGTGTGTGTGTGTGTGTGTGTGTGTGTGTGTGTGTGTGTGTGCGTAACTTCGTAATCAGTATGAATTTTTAAAAGGTTAAAGAGAAAAATAGAAAGATTGTAGTGGAAAAGCAAAAAGTAAAACAGAATACTTGATTCATTTATAGAAAGAATGAGTGAGACATGAATAGACTAGGATGGATAAGCTATGAAGACAGTGAAATATGATCGTTCCTCAGAGGTTCAACCCAAAATGCTGACTGCAAAATCTAGCACAAATCAAGTACAGAATTTTAACTATCTGGGAAGTGTTTTAATAGACGGCGGAAAATGTGACACCGTAATCCAAAGATTAAGTGAAGTATTAAGAAACATGAACATTTCAAACATTGCAAACCGAGTGATTAACTGCTATGTAATATCAATGACAGTGGATGCTAACCAATTTCTTTCAAGAGGAGATTAGAGGCAACATAGATATAGTTCTTAGAATGATGCTGAGAACACCATTGATAGAACATCACTGCAACAACGAAGGTTGCAAAAAAGAGTACGATTGATAACATCCGAACCTAGACATATATATATATATATATATATATATATATATATATATATTATAAAGAATTAATCATACAAAGAATTAATCAGTAAAGTTAATGTAAGTAATGACGAATTCACTTCACTAACAAATTTAATAAAACATTACCTTATTAATCATTGATTGAATGACGATTTATAAGGACTGATCCGCAGTACAAAATTTCTGGAAAAAACTACTAAGACATTACCGTAATAATTGGACAATATTGTCCATGTCACGTTAACTGAAAAACACAACAAAATTCGTGGATTTGCCACATTACTATATTACTATATTCATAAAATGTTCTCATTTGAAATAAATAACCCACTCTTAAAAAATATCGTTCAGCCTGCAATATATTTATATCACAATATTATTTATTTATATTACAATTTTAAAGATAAGAATCGTCATTCAACGAGTGGTTAGTAAGTTAATGCTTTATTATTTATATATCTATATATATATATATATATGTATGTGTGTGTGTGTGTGTGTGTGTGTGTGTGTGTGTGTGTGTGTGTGTGTGTGTGTGTAGAAACCTGATGTGATGATCTGTTAAAGCCCGAAACTGCTGATCATTATGCAATATTAATTCCCAAGTCCATACATGAAATATTATTGGATGTTCTAAGTTTCCACATTTTTTTTAATTTTTCTGAAAGCTCATTTAGTAAATTTTCAAAAGAATATTTTTCTTCACTATTTACATTATTCAGGATATTGTCCTCATTTATTACGACGTTTCGGCCGTTGTACGCTCCGGCCTTCTTCAGGTGGTTGGAATGTCGAACTGAACCCTTTA
The DNA here is from genome assembly GCA_903632075.3 of Acanthosepion pharaonis. NCBI lineage: Eukaryota > Metazoa > Mollusca > Cephalopoda > Sepiida > Sepiidae > Acanthosepion > Acanthosepion pharaonis. Next base: position 1,114,710 of record CAHIKZ030004269.1, read on the forward strand.
TTTTGCTCACTGGGATAAACTGTTCTAGTTCCACGTGCCATGTCTAATGGATGTCAGTTATCAGTTATCTCCTCAATGACACATGGCACAGTGGATAAAGGCGTTGGTTAGATCCAGTGACAGGACCCAAAGATTGTGAGTTCAATATCTGGTTAAGGCATCTCAGGAATATAGACAGATACTGAACGGTTGAAACGTTGTAATAAATATGTCAACAAAGATGAGGACAATAGTCCGAATAATGTAAATAGTGTACATAATACCTCATCTCAGAAATATAGACAAATATTTTTCTTGACATCAGATATTTCAGAATTTCAAAAAAACTATATATATTGTTTTTTTTTTTTATTTGTTTGCTGTGATTCGTTGAGAAGGAGCCTCGTACAATCAAACAAGCCACTGCTTTCGTTCGCGAAAAATATAAAATTATTTTTCCGAAACCCCTTAATTTGAATGGGGAATACAAAAATTTTCTTCAAGAATTTAACCTAAAACATATTATAGCAAGTAAATTAAGATTGATTTTCTAGATTTTTGATGTTACACAAAGTCAACGGTAATAAATTGCGTTTTTATTATTATTATTATTAATATTATTATTAGAACATTTAACTGGGTTTAAAGTTTTTGATATCAATCAATTCATTTTTCATTAAGAATATGTTCTACTCATGAGAAGATTACAAGATTCGTGGTCACCAATTTCATATAAATCAGCTTAGATTCTTTTTACTAAGTTTCGTCCAATACAAGGCCTGAGAGTCACTCAAGATAGAGATTTGCTGTTGAAAAGATGAATGAAGTATGATAAGAATGAAAGAGGAGGTGGTAGAATATGAAAACTATGAGCATAAGAAGGATGGATAAGAATTGGGACTTTACTTGAAGAGGTTAAAATTTTAGTGCTCAAGGAAGCATCCACATGGGAGTCTGTTTCACAAAGTAGCAGTTCTTGGGAAATAACCGTTTAACCTTTGGAAAGCAAGGAGGAAATGCAGGTGATTCGACGCTGTGGAAATAACACATGTAATTTCTTATTGTATCAAAATAACATGAAAAGTAGAATAAATAAAACATCTCTGGCAACGGTAAAAGACAGGTTGCCTAATAAAGAGAGAAAGGCTCAGTAGCAGAAAGAAGATCAATAGGTTTTTAAATTCAGATTCAGGATGTAAATTTTTGAAAAATAACAGCAGTAATAGATAAAAGACTAGACCAGTAAGATTACTTTAGGCATTAGAATCAAAGAAATGCACCTCACCTTTTCTTACTGTTGTGGATTCCGGGATGAAATCGAGTCTCAAAATGAATGACAAACGCAGGAATGAAATATAGCGAATAAATGTATTGACGTAATAATACAATTGGTAATACGGTTAGTAGATCCAGAAATGGGGTTAGTAGCAATAATAATATATATATACAGTCTGGGAAATTCAGTATCAAAGTATGACTTCCTTCTGAGTCTACGTGCTCGCAACTGTGACTCCTACAAAGCGGTTACCTCACAGTCTCACTCTCTCTATTACTCTACCTCTCGGATATTCACCGGCAGCAGTACAAATACACACTAGGCGAGTCCACTTGTATGAAAAAGGGGTAGACCCCATAACACTTAAAATATATCGAACAATGGTGTGGATAGTCGAAATTTAATGACTACCTTCGTTGCGATTTGAACACGGAAATAAACATCTGGTCTTAGCTTATTTAGGTATGAAGCTAAAGTATGATGAATTAAGATAGGAAATCGTAATACGCCAATCATGCATCAGAGTAGAGCCTCTCTTAAAAATTAGCATTGGTTTTACTATGATTCTTTCACGTATTACAGACGCCATTAGAAAATCGACAAGTCTATGATCTAACGAGTAGCAAGATATATAGGTAGGAACAAACTTAGATAAATTATATTTAGATGTGATAAAATTCCGAGTAGCTATATGTATAATAAAAAAAATGAAAATTCAACTATTTAAAAAAAGATGAACGTTAATATCAGGTGTAGGATTTAAAGACGTCAAATGAACTTTAGAAAAAATATTGAAATTCGCCTCATTTTCTCGTTGTAGCGATGAGAAAATGAATCCCTCAAATAAAATCCTTTCTTCTTTAATTCATCTTTTCTAGAATACAGAAAAACTATTTTATAGAACGTCAAAGAAGTTTTAAGTAAAGTTATTTCTATTCGAAATTGTCCATTATTTATTCGACAAAGAATAGAGAATCTCATTTAAGAATTTAGCGACGGATAAATTATCAAATGAAGTTGAAATCATGAAATAACGTTTTTACATGTTTTATTCCACAAAAAGTATTTCATGTGCGTCTTGTAGAAATCGTTAATACGAAATAAGATTATAGGCGCCTGTTGTAGTGTGATACTTACTGAGCAAGTATCTAAGATAATTAACTTTGTGGGGTGATTTTGTGCCTCAAAGAATGTTCCACTTATATGATCTTTTAACAAAACTAAATCAATATTAGCAAATAGTTTTATATGGTGTAGATTTTCCATCAGCGCAATAGTCGAGAATCGAGCTTCAGTAAAATCTTAACCTCTATTCAGCTGAGAAAATGGCGTAATACATTCTTCTAAAGTTTATTTATTTCTAGAATTGTTCTTCTAAACTAAACTTAATAAATGTAATATGAAGTAGAAGAGAAAACGACAATGCAACGAGAAAACGTTTTGTTTTATACATCTTTCCAAAGCTTTCCGAGAAAATGTGTATCTCATTAAAAATGAATTCTGGTGCTATGATTTGCAGCTGGCGGCTTCTCTAAAGGAAAGCGATAAGAAGTAATCTTGCGTAGGTGTGTTCGGTAAGATATAAAAAAAAATCTCTTAGCAACGGCTAAACAATAATGCAGGTGAGTTAGACGTTGATTTTATTCACTTGTACTCCGAGGTGCTGTAGAATGATTCTCTTTATTTGTATGAACTCAGCTATTTATTTAATCTACTATCGAAACTACACCAGAGTCCTTTATATTCTTGGAACTGATGTGTAGTGGCATCAATCTGACTACAGAAACTGTCAGAAGAAAGTAAAACTTGACATCCAACTAGCGGAAGAGTCTCCATACCTGATTTTGAATTCAAAATAGCGTTTCTCTTTAACTGGGTAACAACCAACAAAAAGAAGCAGAATACAAAAAATATTTAACAAAAGACTGATGAGATAAGTTAAATCCATACAATTCCAAATGACATCAATGTAAAAATGATTAAAATCGCTCTCAATGCTTGCCGTATCTCTTCTGGACTTTGGTTATTATGGCTCTCCACAACTTCCTATCTTTGTACTTCTAAGCAATGTTTGTGTTCCCAGTTCGTGCTCTGCCATGTTAGGCATGTTACTTGACATTTTCCTCCGCTCCTGTGAGTGCCAGATTCTCCAAACCCTCTTTTCGCATTATGCGCCCCACAAATCCCAAATATCCTTTTTTGTTTTTAATTACAAATGTGTTCTTTGCTTTCATTTTCCTATAAACTTGCTCGTTAGTTACATATATCGATGACCTTCTCAAGATCCTTCTGTTACCTCTGCCTGTTCATCTATGAAGAAACAGTCCAACAGAAAATTTTCTTGTTTCTTAATATTTTGCTTAGTTTTTGGAAGCCATCTTTCATTATTGCAATTCGCGTTCGGATTGCAGTGTCCCATTTTCCATTGTCGATTATAACATTTCCAAGATAGCTAATGTTCTATTTTTGCTTCATTCTGATCCTAACAATTTCTAAGCCTCACATATCTTTCTTACTAATTAGATATATTGAAGTTCTTTATTTTTTCTGTTCTTTACCTAAGAGCTCCTGTAGTTTTGTTTATTTGTCTTCCATCAACACAGTATCAGCTTTTGTATTTTATGTTAAGCTTCAAGTTTGACTTATAGTTCTCTTAGGATTGTCTTGCTGTATAGGTTAAATAAATCCGCTTAGAATAAAAATGCATTTCCTGTGCCCCCCTTTCAATATTTGTCCACCTAATTCATATTCTAACCGTATGCATGGGGGTCTGTACTAAGGAACTGTTTCGAATTATTCTAAGATTTTTTTTTTTCTTATTTCTTTACAAATTTTCATATACATGGCTTTTATTGTATTTTCTAATTTCTGTATTTTCATAATATTCATGCGGTTAGAGACAACCAAGAACATGGCATAAATATGTAAACAACGACTAAAAAATGTAAAAATACTACCAATGAATCATCAATATAAATAAAAGACATATTTTTATTTTAATAATTTCATTCTGATCAATAAAGCCCCTAAGATGCAAGAGGTCGCAGGGTGTGAATGAATATATACAAAACGATTATTAAGGAGCGAGAACAATGAAAGAAATTTCGTGCGAGAAAAATTGTTTAGCACTACTCAGAGAACCATTTTTTTCTAGTAACAGACCGAGAAATTGGTTCGATATATTTCTACTTCATGCAAGCGTTATCCCGAGTAGGAGCAATGAGTGACCATTTTGAAAGTTAGCATCAGCCATGATGGTGAAAGGTGGAAATGGTTCGTTTTGGAGGCGCTAAAACGTTTTAGATGAAACTGCGAATTGTCAAAACCGATCAGACTTACAATTAAGTCAGGAATAGATAATTGTGTCATTAGCATAGATACCGAGTTGGGAACTGATGGCACCGGGAAAGTTAGAAACAACTTAGGTCCAAGGATTTAATCCGGGGAGACAACTGCATTAATTCAAAATGGTCGATATTAGCAGCCTAGATGAACAACTTTTATTTCGCCATTTGAACCCGTTCGAAAATTCTTCCGGAAATATACCTTAAAACTTTTGAAGAAAACAAGTATGCACAACCCTGTCAAATGCCTTCAAGATAGCCCGAGTTTCACCATTCTTATCTAAAACTTGATAGAATCTTTCAGCAATAATAGTTAATAAATCAACAGTTGACGTAGATGCTTAACCAATTCAGAGTTGATTGGAGTGTAATATTTTAACAAAAAGAAGTATAAAGCTAATTGTCCGATAGTTACAAGGATCAGATGGTTCGCCTGATTTCTTAAAGACTGGAACTACAGAAGATGATTTCCAACAATTTGGATTGCAAAAATCAGTCAGGCATTTATTGTAGAGTTTAGACACGAGAGGAGACAGTTCAGTAGCACATTTGTTCAAGACTACTAAAGGAATACCATCGTCGACATGATTTGAGGGGATCCAGTTTAGAGATGATAGCAGAAAGCATGGACGGAGTTATATGCATATGACTCAATAGAGACTCAGTCCTAAGTGAAAAGTCAGGCAAAGATACTCTAAATCGATGTTTCTCAACATTTTAAGCCATAGCACACCCAGGATGAAATGAAAATATCACGGCACACGTAGCAGAATTTTTACAGGTTACACATTACATCTAGTAAATCTATGGTTTAATTTTATAACATTTATTATAAAATGAAATCATAGATTTAAAAAAAAATACACACACAAATATGAACTTAGTTTATTTGAATGTTTCTATTCAAGTATTTGTGCAGCTTATTTAGTGTGAAATCTGTGTCTGGTGTTTCTTCACGATTTCTTCAAAGTTTGGTCGAATGTGTGATAAGCAGACTCTCATTTCTTTTTCAATTGAGCATAGTCTTTCCCGCTACTTATTTTTGATGTTATTTAAAGTTGAGAAGCCTAATTCACATAAATAAGAAACAGGAATTGCAACAAAACTGTTAAAGTCTTTTTTAGCTGATGTGTGATATTCCTTTTGTATTTAACTAAAAAATGTATCAATGGGTACCGTCGAATATTTTATTTTGAGCTCTTGATTACTAGAGATGGTGGCCAATTCTTTTTATTCATATAAGTGAAGTCCAATAATAGAATGAGCATTTATGAAGAGATTAACAGGATCGCGCGCCGCACTAAGTGCCGCTGTACGGCAGTTGAGAATCACTAATTGAGATGAATTAAGAATAGAATTTATGAGCCGGAAATCCTGCTTTATCAGTAAAAGATGTTAAGTGAAGATAGACAGGATAGAATACTTACTCTTATTTAAGACACTATTACAGAGCCGCCGGTATTCTAGAGAGCCAAACGTGTTAGAAGCTACACAGTGCCTCATTCTATCAGCAAAGAAACACTTAGTCTCTTTGAGGACATGTTTACAAGCATTACAAGCGGACAAAAATAGGCATCTGCTGAGATCAGAACTGTCACACTGGAACTCCCGGAAGAAGTTATTCCTGTGGGTTATAACGCCTAAACAGGCAGGTGTGAACCAAGGATAAGATTGTGATTTCACCTGGTATTTCCGAGAAGGAAAAAAATCATCGATGCTGCCTGTAACCCAAGAAGAAATCTCTGTGGCACATTTCTCAATAAGAAGGTTAAGAATATCAATCCAAAGGGAGTCTCGAATAAAGTCGCGAAATAAATCCCAATCGGTACGATGGTGTTAGAAATAAGTCTTGTGGATAAGGGGTTCTTTTCTAATATATGACTCAAAAGAAATATCAACATATAAACCTAATTGCCAGGAGAAATGAATGTTGTTTCTGGACAAGAGCCAGGAGAGGAGGCAAGTAACAAATCATGTAAAAAAATACACGTTGATCAGAATTATTAGTGAAATGAGTAGAGAAATCTACGTCTGAATTGAAGAAACACCCGAGAAAAATAGCCGTTGACATTCTGGAAGATTTGAAATTAACAAATATTTATAGTGTAGATAATGTCAAACGTTATCTCTGACGAAATCATTTATTTGGCTGAATGTCAACAAAAAACTGAAATTGATCGCAAACGAAATAAAAAGAAGAAAACATGGTTTGATTTTAAATAAGTAGACTTGGACGAGAAGGGGATTATTTTCTCAGATGAATTTCGAAGAATATGTGACGAAAAAAGATTTAACAAAAAATATAGTGTAAAAACTGTAAAACACTCAGCGGCAATTAGAGTTATGAGAAGAATTTGAGGTGATAGAAAAGGTGGAATCATTTTTTGCAATGGAAACACAAAAGAATATCCGCGTATATTCTATGGAGTTATAAGCCAAATATATGAAAATAAATTTTATTCCCACGAATATTCTATGAAGTCGTAAATCCAATATTTAAAAATAAATTTGATTCCCGCGTACATACTGTGAAGTCGTAAGCCAAATATATGATAATTCAGAAATGTTCAACAGTATGGTATGAACTTTCATACTTCCGAGTCGATCATAAATTATTCCAAAAAGAAGATGGTCAAACATTTTGAAAATTGTGTCATGCCAGTCTCCTGACTTGAATATTATAGAAATTTTTCAGAATGGGCTAAAAAGGAAAGTGAAATCTGAATTATCTTTGTGTTCCAAAAAGTTTGAATGAAAAATATTGATCTTTCATTTATTTTGAATTTGTATTCATCACAACCGAAAATAACAAAAATAAAAAAGTATTGGGTTGGAGCTGTCTAATTCTCTCTTTCCACATTTGACAGAATTCAAATCCTCTACTTATCATTGCAGATGATTAATTATTCACCACCACCTATAACTCGATTCCGACAGACGAAACGTCACAAGCTATTCTTATCGCTATTTCCATAGCAAATGCTCTGACAAGCCGTATTCATTAGTTTCACCAGTTCAGACGTTTACAGCCAAGAATCCTCGATGCCATGTACTCAGAGTAGAATGATCTTTATTGTAGTGTTAAAAAGAAAGTTCCATTTTGAAAGCTTACTCACAATATCCACTTCCTTGTGTAGAAGACACTCAAAAGGATTCTTCCCCAATTGCTGGAAATTTTCTTCAAATCTAGGCTCAACTGTTAATTATCCTACATATTTTCATAATCTACGCATCTTACGTCCTCCTCTTATGTCCATAAAACACTTTCATTCAGTAAAACTCTGCCTTGAGTGCCTCTTGAACCTTATATTGTTTGGTTGTAGCGTGAAAATAATGATTTGGTCTGTTTTAAGTTATAAAAGAGTTAATGCTTTACGGAAGCTCCCTTTTTTATCTTTCGTCAAATATACAACATTCAGAACTGTTTCTCTCATCTCTGAATTGATCCTGTCGGATATGAATAATTTTATCCGAAAAGAAGAAATACGTAGCAACAGAAGTCGAATGGCCAGCCTTTGTTCACGACAGAATGTGATGAAGCCATAGCCCAAATATAACAATTACTACCATCTCTACCACGTATTAGGTCATTTTTATATTTATGTATTTTTTTTAAATTGCTTAATTTCATTAACTTTTTTTAATCATTTTATCCCAAGCAAGGCGATAAGTTGCTTAGACACAGGGGTTTAAGGGAGTGACAAGTTTTTAGTGACAAAAAAACAACACTAAGGAACAGGATTCAGGAAGACTCCTTTATTATTATAAACTATAATATTTGCTTGAGAACGCCTAGAACATTTACTCACTAATATTAGTATTACAATTTTGTTAAAATATATATCACTTATTAGATATAGAGAAAAATATTTTGAGTTTTCGTTTATCGCTATTTCAAGTCTGAATTGAACCTGGAATTATCATCTTAAGTTATATAATTTGGCATGCATATGTCACTGGGGCTATAAAAGTTACCACATACTGTATATAAATAAATGTGAACAGACTGAGATAGATAGATAGATAGATAGATAGATAGATAGATAGATAGATAGATAGATAGATCGATCGTGTACTAAAATACATTACCTTTATGTTTTTATAGTCAACTGACCTTTTGAAGACTTAGTGTCAGTCGTTTCCTCAAAATGCTTAGTTTTACCGTCGATACTTTAATATTGAGTCTCGGGGTAGCAGATAACAGATGAAACACAAGAAGTAAGACCAACTCGCAATTGGTTCATCGCTGTAATAAGCCGAGTGAACACCGGTGTTGATAAAGAGCCTAAGAATTGTGCTCCTTTCCCTCAATCAGTCCTAATAAGAATAAACACTTTGAGGAACATCTTTTCAATTTGTTTTCTTATGAAAATAATCATCAGAAACGTATAAACCATCTACGGAATAAATTGCAAAGTAAACGGGGATCTTTTGTCTTGGTTGGCGACCAGTCTAAGAGAAGGACAATACTTAATTCAAATATTATTGGGTATGTGGCTAGCAATCCACTACGTAAAAACCAACTGGCAACAGAAATCAGAGAAGCAATGTATAACATAGCGAGGTCGTGTCCCTAATATGGCGAGGTTGTTGTCCTAAACTCCACAGGAGAATCTAATAAGCACTAAGAAGGAAGAGGAGGGGGAGGAAGAAGAGATGTTGTTCTTGGAGTTGGAGAAAATTTTCTAATATTTTATTTTGAGCGCATAACTATATATGAACCGAGTAGCCAGTTGAGATTCTTTCTTTTTGAAATTATTTTTGCTCTTACCTTCCTCTTGTCTGAAATAATATGGAATTATAAAACCTTTGTAAATTGAAACGTACTTAGAAGTAATGTCATGTTTTAATGTCAATATTCCTTCATTAATTTCGATTGGTTAGTTTTGTTAGAACTGACACAACTAGTACAAATGACGCCATGTCGTTGTTGAAAGATGAAAATCTGAAATACTTGAAAAAGTGGGTAGATGAAAAAGGAAACTCCAAAAAGTAATATCAAAAAGATTCCAGCTTTATTACATCGGACACTTCAAATTCTAGAACACCTTACGAGAAATATTGATACTGTGATTTGTTTAAGAGGTGAGGCAGCACTATCAGAAATTCAGTTTATTTGTTATATAGTTTTTACTGAGACCGAACTGCTTCTGCAGCTACGTCATTCGCTTCTAATCAAAATATAGCGTTTCAGAAGTTTGAACTAAATTCACTATCAAACAGTCTACGTGTAAGACTGTAAGAATTTATGGGTGATGTATTCTTTATCACTTTCAAAATAAATTTAGTGCCGCTCCAATATGAAGAATTAAAAAACATTTTTTTTTGTAATTCGGAGACTTGTTGTCTGCGCCATGACGATCATAGATGTCAAATGACAATCGATAAATGCGAAATAGGCAATTTGTGCAAGTGATAGATTGATAACTAGAAAAAACGATTGACGGTGAGGAAATTGACAAATGAAAAATCATTAATGTTAAGTATTAATAGATAGATAGATAGATAGATAGATAGATAGATAGATAAGGAGGAAGAGAGAAAGAGAGAGCAAAATCTAAGACAAAATAAATGAATTAACGCTAAGAAATCAAACGAAAAACGGAAACAGCAAAACCTTTAAAAATAAAAATGGAGAGATGAAGAATAGAAAAAAAACAAAATGATTAAAATAAAAAAAAATACTAATAAAGAAAAAATAATTGAAAAAATACGAAAAAATGAAAAAACAAATATAAAAACAAAAAACAAAAATTAAATATAGAAAAAATGTTTTATATATATATTGTGTGTGTGTTTGTGTTTGTGTGTTTATATGTATATCTATACATATATATATATATATATATATATATATATATATATATATATATATATATATATATATGTGTGTGTGTGTATGTGTAACATTTCAGATACAAGAAATAATATATCTGTAAAAAGATAATAAATATATAAAGATGATATAAATAAATAGAAAATGAAAACATCTTAGGCGACGTGTTTCTCCTCTTCTGATGGACTTTATCAAGGCAAATTTTTATTTAAATGTAAAATTACACTTGGTGGCACAAGTCCACAGGGGAAGTGTCATTATTTTTTCAAAATTACTCACTTTTGTTTATTACGCATTAAATTATATCACTTAAGTTATTAAATTATGTCACTTATAATCCACCATAATTTAGCGAGACTTTTTCAGTTAACCTCTTGAATATTTATGAGCGGACTTAAATTGAAAAATTCTCAAAACTGATGCCATTTTTAATTTTGTTTATAAACATTTGTTGCAAACTAAAATCCTTAACCATTGCCAATGAGGCTTACATTGAGGCGTAGTTAACGCCCTTTGTGTTGTAAGTGAAGCTATGATTCTCCTCATTCTGGGTGTGAGAACTTTCTCAGCCCCGGAGACTCCAACCCTGCGGCAGCACCTTTCTCATTGCACTTGGTTTGTTGTAATTACCGACTGCAGCGTGACATTGGCCGCGGGAAGGGCGAGGGCCCTTGGCCCATATGCAGAAGTATGCGAATTAAGTATAGGATTGGTATATACGGAATAAATTCCAATAACCAAAAATACTATTTGAAAAATGTGCTCAATACAGAGCAGAGCAAATATAATTTATTCGAAAATTATGACATAAACCTGTTATAAAATCGCTACAGAAATAGCCATTTTGGTTCAACACTTCTGGTGTCTTATCAAGTGATAGTGTTGAATGTAGAATCTAGCTTCTCCATTCAACACAAAATGGCTATTTCTGTAGCGATTTTATAACAGGTTTATGTTATAATTTTCGAATAAATTACACACACTAATTAAATTAATTTTCATTAATTAAGGAAATAATACCGACTTTAATTTCAATGCAAAAAAAATCGGTCGTATTCAAATCAATTGTAGAAAATAATGGAAAAGTGTTTTATGTAATATATACCAATGAAAGTTGTTATGGCTTTGTTTAGATATCAATCTATGAAAACACATGGAGCACATTAATATTTAACTTTTCGACTATTTATTCTTAAGAAGCTCAATAAGTTGTTTATCGATAGATAAACTGAGTTTCCTAGTTTTGCTGGCTGTAATTTTAGAACAAATATTCAAAATGCACTTCCACATGTGATTCTTGTTAGAAAATTGCCGTCCATTTTCATAAACTCGATGCTTTAACATAGCCCAAAGGTTCTCAATAGGGTTTAAATCAGGACTCTGTAGTGGCCAGGCCATAATCTTGTTCCCTCTAAAACATTGATTTGCCAACCACTCTTTGGTAAAGCATTCCGCATGACAGGGTGGGGGGATTATCTTGCTGATAAACAAGATTACAACAAAACTCTTCATTTTGTGAATTCAACGAAGGTATGAAATTTTCTTTTAAAAATTGGCAATAATTAGCTGAATTCAGTTTGAGTCCTTCTGGCACAAGAAATGGTCTAATTAATGTCGAGCCACAAATTCCAGCCCAGAACATCACCACCACCGCCTTGTTGGCGTTCAAAACGCAATCGAGGATTTACACCATGAATGAGCCAACCAGTTTTCCTAGGGACCGTCTAATGGAGCTCGGTCTTCATCCGTCTAAATTACTCTTTGGAAATCAATTTTCAAGTAATTGTTTACTCATTCTAACCTCTTCAGGCAATTCATTTCGCTAAACGGAATTTGGAGAACATTGTTTTGCCATAATACGAAGGATGCGATTTTGTGTTGCTTTCAATACTTCTTCAGCGCCATCTTGCTTAAAAATCTCTTTGCTGGTTGCTGTGAGTGTTGTTTGAGTACTCTTTTAATTTTTCTTAAATCTCTCTTGTTAACTGCATGTGAGCGACAAACCCTTGTGCTTCTTGCGTTCAATTTCACCATCATTGACATCATTGCTTCTCTGTGTGATGATTTCGTTTAATTATTTTTGCTATTTCCAGTGGGGTTTTATCATTTGAGAGTAATTTTGATATTTTGGCTTTTTTTATCTCCAGTAAGCATCTTCCCACGAGCAATTATTTTAAAATTTATGATTTCTGCAAACGCTTTTGATTCACCTGTAATATATAGAAATCCTTAATTAAATAATAATAATATGGAGATTTTCGTTAATTAAACCTTTATGTCCCGTTGGACATGTCATTTTAAATTAAATATATGTATTCTAATGCTTGCACAAGCCATTACAAATGTTTAAATTTGTATATTCTAGAAATTTTGATTCGCACTGCATATATCTATCTATCTATATATATATATATATATATATATATATATATATATATATATATATATATATATATATATATATCTGCCATCCAGCCTTGGTTTGTTTCTTTTTCTCTTTATTCATTCTGTCTGGACGCGACACACACACACACACACACACACACACATATATATATATATATATATATATATATATATATATATATTAGGTTGGTGCAAAAATAATGTCGCTTTTGACGTTCAAATTCAAAAGATCATAACTCCTTTCATAATAAACTTTATTAATCGAAATAAGAACCATTAGAATCGACACATTTTTACCAACGAGAAACAAGTTTATTTATCATTAGCATAGAAATCCGGAGCTCTGGAAGCGATGAAGTGATTGAAGTCCGATTCGGCATCATCTCGGCTTTTGAAGCATTTTTCGCGCAGGAAGTTGTCGAGATGCTTGAAAAAGTGATAATCGGTGGGCGAGAGGTTCCACTTCTCGTCACACGTCACAATCCGATCGAGAAATGGGTCGTTTTTGTTGCGCAGATGGAGCGTAGAAGACACCTCAAAACGACGATTTTTTTTTATTATCGTTCAATTCATGCGGCACCCATTTATCCAACTTTTTTGACTTCCCTATTTGCTTTAAATGGCGAACGACTGTTGAGTTGGCGACCTCGAGTTCAACAGCAACTTCTCGTGTGGTTTTGCGAGGATCGGCTTCAATTAAGGCTTTCAAATGTTCGTTATCAACAGCAGTCGGCCGGCCGCGACCGTCTTCATCTTCGAGGCTCTCGTCACCATTGCGAAATTTCTTGAACCACCTTTGTGCCACACGTTCGTTAGTGGTTCCTGGTCCAAACGCATCATTGATATCACGAGCTCTCTCGTCAGCTTTTCGGCCTAGTTCGAACTGGAACAAGAAAATCGTGCGGATTTGAATTTTGTCCATGCTCTCGAAAAGCCTGCAAAAAAAATGAATGAAGAGATTGAGAACGGTAACGAATAACACGATTCGATAGAGCGAAAAACACGCTTCAAAATGATATATAACATGGCTATATATATCAATGAATTAATTCAGAAATCATATATAAAAGTAACAAATGTGAGAAAACGACATTATTTTTTGCACCAACCTAATATATATATATATATATATATATATATATATATATATATATATATATATATATATGATCCTTACTCCCTACTTCCTCAATATTAAGTATTATAATAAAAAGAAATATAAAAATAAATTTAAACCTCTCCCTTCCCTCTCTAAACTGGACCCGTTCTCTCACACTATTACTCACCATCGTCTATGTCAACTTATATAAGCTTAATACTGCCCGTCAAAAGTGTAAATTTTAAATTCATTTTTCGTTTCACCTTTTGAAAGTGATGGCTGAAGATCCAGAGAAAAATTAAACTCTCTGGTAAAATAAATTATTACAAATGGAGCCTTAAAGTGGTCTGTTTTTCTTTAAATTAAATTATTCACACTGACTTAACATTGAGCTCTCAGAATTTCATCCTCCTTGGGATTATCCATACGGATTACCACGATTTTTTTGTTATATCAAATATATATATATATATATATATATATATATATATATATATATATATGCACATTAAAGTAACGCGAATTAACAGCGTCTAAGAATTTGAATGAAACCTGTCGTGTAATTGATTGGGGTTGTTGTAGCTTCTTCCTTTAATGTCGGTCTTATATCTAGAGACGAGACGCGTTAGATTTGAGCAACATCCAGCCGACACACTGGGGTTAAAAATAGGAAATTGAAATGATACATATGACACACTCATATCCTCTCTCCCACCTCACTTCCTCACTTCGTTAATTTTACGTATACTTGATGAGGTCCGTCAAAAACGTGTGAATTTCTTTTCATTTTTCATTTCATCTTTTGGAAGTAAAGTCTGATGATCCAGAACCCTGTTAAAGGGATTATGGTGAAATAGCTTATTACATGGAATCTTAACCTGGTCTGTCTTTTATTCAATATATATATATATATATATATATCCTTCTTTCTTTCTTTCTTCTTCTTGTCCTCCTCCTCTTCATCCTTCTTCTTCTTCTTCTTCTTGTCCTCCTCCTCATCATCCATCATGAGGAGGAGGACAAGAAGAAGAAGAAGGAGGAGGAGGAGGAGGAGGAGGACAAGAAGAAGAAAGAAAGAAGGATATATATATATATATATAGTTTTATGATATGCTATATTTATGGATTAAAGTGCTCAATATCAGAGATAAAGCATACGTAAATATAAAAGTGGACATTGAATAAACATCCAGAGACAGCAGTCACTTTCATGCGAAACGCAATCGTCAAGCCATCGTTTGGCATGTAATAGACTGTCGCCTCTGCATTTGACTTCAATGTCCACTTTTTACATATATATATATATATATATATATATATATATATATATATAATTTCTCATTAATACGAGTTTGAGAGAAGACAAAAGTTTTTTATTTAAAATGATTTTATTTGAATTTAAATTATTCGGATTAATTTTTCTGTTTTTAAGAAAGAATTTAAACATAAATTTTCCCGTGTCCTTTGAGTGCATTCGACCTTTATAAAACCTTATCCAATATTTTTTTATGTTTAATAACTTTGTGACAAGTAACGCATATTCACACCTCAGTGGATGTTATGTCAGTTTTCTTTTAAGGTATTGTATCTTTACTCAACAGTTTATTTCTTTTTTTCATTTAATTACAAAATATTTATCATGTTTCTTCTAAACGGGATAATTTTTTTTATTTTAACTGCCATGTTTTTTTATGGCTGCGCTTAATAGAATTGTTTGTCGTTACTTTTTATGGCTAATGTCTTTATTGTTTTTCATCACTTTTTAGATTGTATGTGATATAATATTTTTCTGATAAGGATTTATCAGGTTTTCTTACTGTGTTTTGTTGTTATGTTACATATATATATATATATACCAAAAGTACGTGTCTCAACCAAGTAAATCCGATGTAGTTATCTTATCTAACGGAAACCAAATAATTGTAATCCACATTAGACATTTAATATTTTAATATTTTTGCAGGATAATAAAGAGCAAATATTCTTTTTAGGCGAAACTCAAAATATAACTTTGGCAAATTATCTTTTTCAATATGCCGTGTCTCTTCGGGACGTGAGCAATCATGGTCCTCCGCAACTTCTTATCTTTTAGTAGTTTTTAATAAGGTTTTTCTTTTCGCTGTCCCTCCCAGTCTCTTTTCTGCGATCCTTTTACAGCTGGTTGGTTAGAAGTTTAAACTCTCTCTCTCTCTCTCTTTTCTCCTCCTCTCTCTTTCCTCTCTCTCTCTTTCTCTCTCTCTTTCTCTCTCTCCTCTCTCTCTCTCTCTCTTCTCTCTCCTTTCTCTCTCCTCTCTCTCTCTTTCTCTCTCCCTTTCTATCTCTCCCCTCTCTCTCTCTTTCTCTCTCTCTCCCTCTTTCTCTCTTTCTCTCTCTCCCTCTCTCTCTCTTTCTCTCTTTCTCTCTTTATCTCTCTCTCCCCTGCCTGTAAGTGTCAAGTTTCCCAGACTCAAGTCATTTCAAATAACTCTTCTGATTAAGCGTCATTTTTATTTCCATTTTCCGTAAAACTTCATCGTCAATCATATGTTCAGTCCATGATATTCTCAGCATCCTTCTGTAGAACTACATTTCTGTTGCAGTGACTGTCCAGTATTCACTGCCACATAGGAGGACCGATATTGCATAACGGTTCAGTACGTTGTTTCTAACGAACTTTTCCTGTTTCTTAATACTTTGCTTATTTTTTGGAAGGCATCTTTCGCTATCCCTATATGCGTCTTTAGATTTTCAGTGTCCCAGTTTATTATTTTGTTGTTTTCAATTCGTAGATCGTATACTGGGCTGTTCCTTTTGCTGACAACTCTACATCATGTCTTCTTACAATTAATGTTTAGTTCTTTCTTCTCCCTTTCCTTTAGTACCTTCTATAGCAGTTCCTGTATTTTCCTTTCTATGTCTGCTTTCAACACTGCGTCATTTGCATTACGTTGTTAAGATTATTTCCGCCGGACAATTCCATTTCCCGAATGTTGAGCAAACATTGTCATAAGGATTACTAAATTCTTTACGTTTATATGTTTTCTCCAGTTTAACTTTTCTTTCTAAGATCCGTTTACTGAATTACTAGATAGATTAGCGGGGAGAAAAAGACACACTTCGGCATGTGGATAGATATTAATAAACTTAGCTAGGTAGCTAGCTAGCTAGATAGATAGATATCGCGTATGAACACCCGTATGTAAAAAAATCAGTACATTTATACACAAACAAAGGAAATTCAAAATTCTTTTTAAGAAACTGGGGGTCATTAAATTGTAATATACTTTTCGATTTATGGTTTATAAATATGGCTTTTACTTAATAACAAGATTCCCTCACAATTACACCGATGAAAAAGAATTTCAAACAATTAAAACTTTATAAATTACTCCAATTAAAATTTAAAAAACAACATTTGTTTCCATCAAGTTTTGGGCTTCTTTTTATCATGGTATGCTTTTTTCAGCGAATTCATGAAGGTCTCTACTGTCAGTGTCCCACTAGAGAAGTTTGGGTCAGATTGGTGAACTGTAGTAAATATCTACAAAATTAAAGTGCGCCTAGCGTAAAGGGATTATTAAGACCCTGATCTTCGACGGAATTTGGTTTATCTAAATGTTTCAAAAATGAACTGAGCGTTATTTTTAAAGTTACGATAAAATAAAATGAATTCAAATAATTTCAGATACAATGATAAATATAGGTTTTGAAAGGTTATGCTAGATAGATTCGGGAAGAGCTATTCAGCAACGAATTCCCTTTCCATGAGATGTAAAATATGCAAGCCAGTGTAGGGCATTCTACCTAAATATTTGTTACATTGTACCAAATCCTTTACAGAGGCACATTCTTAGATCAACCATTGAGAAACTCACTCACTATAAATTGGATAAGAAATTAATGCTTAATTTACGATGAAGCAGCGATTTTGTAAAAATGTTCTCTTTCTAGCCAATATTAATCTAAATTCTTATTTTCTTACGTTATTCAACACTCATTCACTCACTCATTCAACTTCCGTAAAGTGTGGAGTGTAGAGAAGAGAGAATTAATTCCACCTGAGTTCGTTACATTCATTTTGGTGTACATGGCCTTTGGAAAAGTTATGAATTCATCTCTTTACTTCTTGCTATATATATTAAGACACTAGTTTCTTCACCCTTAGTTTTATTCAAAACCAATTCTTTTATTTAACCACCACATAGAACCTTTTCTGACTGATGCTGATTGATGTTAAACTTCAAGAGAGCAACACACTACGCCTTCTTAGCTTCACGTTTTCCAATGACATGAAGTAGAGTGATTATATCGAATCAATAGCTGCATCTACTGCAAGGAAATTTTGCTCACTGTGTCGTGTCAGAATACATCTTACGCATTTATAAATCTACCATTTATTCATATATTGAATACTGTTGCCGCATGTTGCTTGGTGGTCCTGCTGAACATCTCCAGTTTTTTTAACAAAAATAAAAAACTATCTGTAATGTAATAGATCCTGAGTTGACTTCTCGGCTTCAGTTACTTTCTCAACGACATGACGTGGTTTCTCACCGTCTTTTTTACAAATATTTTCATGGCAACTCCACCCACGAACCTTTTTTTCTTTGTGTCACGAATACGTGAATTTAATTGTACTACTAGATTGACATCTAGGTCCCACTTTTTTACTGCTGAAATAGCAAAAATGCAACTGTCACTTCTACTCCAACA
This sequence comes from Acanthosepion pharaonis, assembly GCA_903632075.3. Lineage (NCBI taxonomy): Eukaryota > Metazoa > Mollusca > Cephalopoda > Sepiida > Sepiidae > Acanthosepion > Acanthosepion pharaonis. The sequence goes on from CAHIKZ030004269.1 coordinate 1,133,342, forward strand.
GTTTCCTTTCTCGCACTTCCCACCTGTGGAACACTCTTCCGTTTCCTTGCTACCAGGCTAACTACAATCTTCAAAATTTAGATTCAACGTGAATCGCCATCTTCTGTCTTTTCTCAATCCTCCCTATCCTTGGCCTTGTCTTTCACTTTTATTCCCTGTCACCCCCTCCCTTGTGTACTAGTGGCACTACCCCCTTACTTTGAGTGAAATGATTAAAAAAGAAAAACGTTGGATATTGGACTTGCAAATCTCTCTTGTTTTTAAGCGCCTACTTGCTACGAAAATTTGACCCAACATGTCATTAATTATATCCGAAATTTCGATTAGTTTGTTACAAGGCCAATTACGCCATATTTCTTAACCAGGAGGATCTACCTGCATTAAATGACAGTATTCATAATGTTCGGGTTAACTTCAGCTCGAACACCGACTACTGGTTCATTTTTCATCACCGCTGCATGTGAATTCGAATGTTTTTTTTTTCAAATGTGTGAGTCTGCGTTTGCTCCTTGTCGTGTTTAAGCAAGAAATATAAGAAAACTTAGAAACGGCAATTCATAGTCTGACATTAAAATCTACAAGAAATAACGTATCTCCGTAGGTTGTGGGCGAATATAAAGAGGACATTAAAACTGTTGCCCGTCAAACTTCACTTTCACAGGGGGAGACATTTTTATTGACTATCTTCCAGGGAAATTAGACTTTCATTAAGAGAATTCTGAAGAGTTCAATAAATTTGGAATATCTGGCAAATAGTGAAAGCTTATAAGATAATTTGTCATAATCTTTCTTGGACACGAAAGAAAAACTTTGGTGTAGATTTATCTTGAAGGGATATTACAGGTTTTCTCTTTGTTCATTCCGAGCTCTTTTCACAATTATAGTTTAATTTTTGGCCTCACTGCGAGCAGTACTTGTTCGAATAAATCGTTTAATTATTCGCTGGAATATCATAGTAGAGAATAACTTTCCAATCGCACCATATACAAAGCAACACTTTATTTGGATGAACGATATCTTTTGAAATGATTAATTGTTTATTTAGTTTCTCGCACGATCTTTTGCGTCACTTTTCATTGTCTATCTCAATACGTTTCAATAACAGAATATTTAAATTTTCCTTTCGATTAATGTATGCAGAAGGCACGTATTAAATAAAAAGGGTGAGCGAGGTTTGGTGAAAATGATTTCAGTATTCCTACGATAATGGTTTTCCCTGTTGCTGTATCTTGTTGCTTATTCTCAAGGAATGATTTTATTTCATTCCAACCGACATCAACAAATCTATCAAACCATAAAGCAATGTTTTTTTAAGAAATAGTTTACACAAAGCTTCACTGAGCATTGTTGACATGTTCGACCATTTACAGTACCTTCTCCATAAACTCCTCATATGTTTTTAATTGGCATCTAGGCCCATTTTTGACTGTTGAAATAGCAAAAATGCAACCGCCACTTCTACGCCAACAGTTTCTTTTCTCGCACTTCCCACCTGTGGAACACACTTCCCTTTCATTGCTTCCATGGTGAATCGCCATCTTCTGTCTTTTCTCAATCCTCCCTATCCTCGGCCTTCACTTTCACTCGCTGTCACCCCGCCGCTGCGTACTAGTGGCACTACCCACTAACTTGCAGTGAAATGATTAAAAAAAAAGAAAAACGTTGGATATTGGACTTGCAAATCTATCTTGTTTTTAAGTGCCTACTTGCTACGAAAATTTGACCGAACATGAAGTCATTAATTATATCAGAAATTTCGATTAGTTTATTACAAGAGCTATTTCGCCATATTTCTTAACCAAGAAAATAAACAAAAATGCGCTATCTTTTAAATTTTTAAAATTCATGATAATAGAACGTCATATTAGAATGAAATGCGACATTTCTTAATAAAATTCAATAAAAATAAACGCTCCTATTGCTATCTAATAACAAAGGTAGTATATAATTTTGGGATAAACCAATACTACTAATTGGAAAAGTAACTTTAGGTCTTCAAATAGATATGTCAGAAGAACTTGGATTCTGACTATGCCATTTGTCAGATAAGTTGTAAGGAAGACTTCAGTTTTAAGTTCCCGTACAAAACATCGACATACGCGCCCGATTGGCGTGTCAGCGTTGGTTAGTCAGATGAAAACCGAAATTGGCCTACCTTACATAAGGGTTCATAGCAAATGTCAAATTATCAACAGAATATTTCAACCAAAACCACAGCCGACAAAGATTCTTATCGAAATTGACGTTTCTCATCGCATCTCTTTTCTGCTTCAGTTAGCTTATCCCAGCATGCAGAAAGATTGTGTTGCACCAATCTTATAAATGGGAAGATAAAATGCCCAGTTAGAAGGAGATAAGGGCAAGAAAACTTCTAATTTATTCATTTTAGCTTAGAGTCTACACTTGTATTTATGTCATATTTTAAGAAAATAAATGAATAACGGATTTTATGCCAACCTATTGTGTATAGGTCACTAAATTAAACCAGACTGTGAAGATGAAAAATTTCTAAAATATATCCAATCTTCGGTGTTTCAGAATTTTTTTTTCTTTGGATAAGGAAATATACGAACATAAACTGTTTCCACTGGATCTTTACGCCTGCGAAGAACTGTTATGGCCAATGGCTACACCCGGACAACTGTAACTATCTTCATTGGGAAATGGAAAACAATTAAACAACGAATATAACTGACTTTTTCTTTTCTTTTTTTTCTTTTGGAAAATAAAAATTAATTTTCCTTAATTTTTTCCGATGTTTTACCATTGTCTTTTTGTGTGTAGTAGTAACCAAACATTTTTTTCTTGGACTTGTGGCGGCGAAAGGGTAATAAACAATTAGGATTGGATAGAAATGACGAAGGAAGGTGGTCTTCGTTCTTATCTTTTGACCCCTATATCTTCTTAGACCTATCACCTATATGTGTGTGTGTGTGTGTGTGTGTGTATGTGTGGAGATAAAGAGACAAAATGCCAATTTTTAACAACACGTTTCGCCATAGTGCGTCATGTTTTGGCGTCTTCAGGTCGGAATTAAAGACAACACTTTGGGACGTTTTCGGCTAATTCCGCAGATTGGAAACAATCTACATGGTTGTCCGAAAGTCTTGTCACCCACTACGCACCTTCCAAACTCTAGGAGCTCGTGTCAGCAATCTGAAATAGAAAATTTTATTATACAGGAATGACTCGACTTTCGGACCACACTGACACTTTATGACCTTGCACTGTGATCTTTTACCAGACTACATAAGCTGACCATGTATTTACATAAAGGAAGAAATTAGTCGCTTAACATCAAAATGTTTGTCTCCTCAGGTCATAAATCACAATTCAAGGACCAACTGATTGACAATAAAAAAAAATATCTATACCAGCTTAATTGTGTGAAGAATATGGTGACATTCAGCATTTATAGAATTTTTTGTCTATATTTCTGAGATGAGGTACTGTAATTAGGTACATTGTTCGGCCTTCTCCATTGATAGACTGTCCTAGTTGCGGATGTCTCAGTTATCTCCCTTTAATTCAACTCTTTTGTTCACCATTACCGTAGCCAGGCATTGGACTCACAACTCTTTGGATCCAACCAACGCTTTTATCAACTTGAGGACATCAATTTAGAAATACTAGCGAAAAGCAGTAACAACAAAATTGCAATATGAGCTCTGGTAAAAAATGAAAACTGAGATATTAAATTAATAAGTCCGAAAAATTCATGCACTGATATCCTCAATGACATATGGCCCACTGGATAAAAGCTTGGTCGGATCTAGTGACTTGACCCAAAAGTTGTTAGTTCAATACCTGGCTACAAAAACTTGGAGAGACAACTGAAATATCAGGAAGAGATGTGGAACTAGAACAGTCTACCCTGGTGGACGAAATAAAGAATTCAGTTCGAAATTCCAATCACCTGAAGAAGCTCGGAGCGTACTACGGCCGAAACGTCGTATCCGTGACAATAGAGGACAGTAGTACAAATAATTTATAGATTTTATAGGTCTAGCGTTTTTATCGGTAAAAATAACGAATGTAAGTTTCAGTTTCATGTGATAAAAACTAATGTTTAATTAGGCGTCCTTTTAGAAACATTGCTCCACCTTTGCTCAGAACTCAATCAAAGCTGTACCACTCCTTTAAACAAAACAGACAAATTTCAAGCGATTACTTTGTTGAGGACATTTTAGTTGTTTTTTCTTACCGCCTATGTTCGTGTCAATTCTCTATCGTTACGAATAATTTATAGTAAATTTTATCATTCTAATTGACATCAGCATGTATACATAGTTGTAAAAAGATTTCGTTAGATAGAAATATACGCCTAGTTGTTCCAGATATTTGAAAATTGGCCGCCAACGCACACACTCTCTCTCTCTCTCTTTCGCTCTCTCTCTCTCTTTTCTCTCTTTCTCTCGTCCCACACTAAACTAAGCTGAATAAGTGCCTCCAAGAATGTGAAGTCCTCAAGAATTTTCCAGACAGTCTAATCCGAATTGGACTTAATGCACTGACTCAAGTAACCAATCATCATCTTCGAAAGCGCAAAAGATCGATATCAAAATGCAATATACCTTTGATCTCGATTATTGATCAAGATTTCCGGTTCAATATGAGATTTTGAGACAACATACCTGTACGGCCGTTTTGCATTCAATGTCTTTTTCCAGGATCGGTCGAAGATGATATAAAATATAGCTGTATTATTGAACTCTTCATTTAGAGTCCTTTTTGTCACAAGACCAGCTTCATGGAGCATATTGGGATTATTAAAATGAGGAGCAAAAGATGCCAAAAAGAAAATTCTAATCATCCGTTATAATAAATTACATCAGTGTTTGCTCAATTTGAAGTAATTGATAGCGGCTAGGATTGAGGAATCGGAGAGCCGAGTTCGAATTCCAATCAAATCCATAAATGTTGTGGTAGGATCCACCTAATTTGCATAGTGGAGTACCGACCATATAAATATGGTTGGTACCGGGAAGAGAGGGAGGAATCAAGAGATTCAACCAGAGACTCTGCTCGATTGCGACTCAGTCAACACATTCTCCAGGAACGGTCTTACCAGGAATATACCAAAGACTATATGTAAATATTGTGTACACTTTCTTGTTTCAATACATTTTGTTCTAAGTACATTTTGTGTTGCATTATTATTCCATGCATTAGTCAAGTTTCAACAATTACATTCACTTACGTTCTAATAACATTGGGGAACATGTGAATCCTCTTCTCCTTTTCCCAGCTATGGGTAAATAGCAGGACAGACCGGGCTCTATAGCCTTGGATGGCAACTAGTCTACGACAGAAAGAAATGTCAACCTACTGCGAGAAAAAATCTGCCTCGTCAGTGATGTATGGCAATGCATACTAGACATCTTCCTCAAAGATGGACAGAAGACTAGTGCCATCATATATGTGGTTATTCGGAAGAATCATTAAAACCATTAATCTGACTGTCTGGCCAACGTGGAAGTCAGTTAGAAAATGGAAACAAAAACGAAATTATACTCAGAATCAGAAAGAGACAAGTGAAATTCCTTTGAAACATAATGAGAAACAGATGCTTGAAGAAACTAACACTCACAAAACATATGAAAAAGAAAACAGACAAAGGCCACATACATGATGGCTGGTGGAACGGGTTTCGTAAAAGTTACTAAGAGCTAAGAAGTTGTGGAAGACCATGATTTCCTACGTCCTGGACGGACACGGCACATAAAATTAGAATTTCTTTGTTTTTCTTCTGAGCCGATAGTTTTCTGAATATTTTTCATTTCCTTAACAGAAAAACTAAAAACAAACTTCAAATTCATCTCAAAATATTAACGATTGAACGTCTGTCTTGCTGTCTTCTGTCTTCTTAATTCCTGTTCTTTTAATTTTCTTTCTCCTTAATAATGATTTTACTTTTTCTCATATTTTTTCACACGCAGTAACTCTTTGCTTCTTAGTGGCTTTATTGTCTTGCTTTGGGCGAAATGATTAAAAAAACGTTGGAGGGGGCATTTTTCCGTAATTCTTCTTTTAATTTTTGACTAGAATTTCTGTCATCTTCCTAGCATTTCAGCTCCTATTATTATAGATCGTCAGTCTACGTCGGAAATAAAGAAATCAGAAATAAAACTCAGGCAAAACGACTCAACCTTGAAACCCTTTGACTTTAGGATACTTACCTAATCTACAGCAGCTTCACCTTCGTTTGAGTTACCAGATGTTTCCAGTTGTCAGAAGATCAAATCTAACCCATAAATTCATTCTCCTTTTAACCTGATCGCTCCGTGCCATATTTGTCATTGTGTGACGGGGGACACCTGGTCCAGGGTCGAAACCTTTGGTTACGGCGCCAACTGTGACGTCGCTCCTCCTGGTCGCTCTTCGCTGTTCCAAGCGTGCCGTTCCAACCCCTTGGTTAGATGATTACCAGCCTCGCCTTTCTCAACCCGCTTCCAACACCTGGTTACTAGGGTAACTGTACTGATCTCCGGTCTGTCTACCCACGTTGTGATTAGATCTTAGACAGACGGGATCAAACAGGGATTGGGGCCGTATGCAAGTTGAGTCCGACGGAGGTGGCAAAACACAAGTAAAAAAAAAACTCACGAGACAAAAATTACTGATAAAAAAGGGTAACAACCTTTTATATCTAATGTTCGTTACATAAAAATTGTTCTGACTTCCCGACCCGCTTTGTGGATGTGGCACCAAGCTCTATCATACAACTTAAAGACTTCGAATTGTCTACTCTTCTGAATTGTGTATGTCGGAGTGTGGTCTAGTTCGACACTGGGGCTAATCTCTACCAGTCGTTCACAGCTGATTCTTCTCTTCGGCTTGAGTTGGACGTATTTCTTCATTTCGATTTGGTTTGGTCGAATTTCTGTTCTTGGGCTTGGTTTGATTTCAACTTCTTCTTCTTCCGTCCTGCAACTCTTTTCTGTCGACTGAGGTTGAACTGATTTGCTTGTTTGGCCTGCAACTTTACTGCCTGTCTGAGGTGGACCCTTCTCGCTGCCGTCCGGGGCTGAACTGATTTCTGTCGATTGGGATCCTGCTTTTTATTGACGACGCAACAAACTGGGGGGTGGGTCTGTCGGCGTCAGGGTTTTCTCGATAATTCCAAAAGTCGCACTACTTCTGATTTCCCATTATCGCTCTTATTTTTTCACCCCTACTTTTCTCACAGTGCCTCTGGTGGGGAGGCGCATACCCATCTCTCCCGGTCTCTCGTATGTCAGGTGACCGTTTTCGACCAATGGGTCTTGATCGAGCGTCCTTTCTCCTCTTCTCGCATATCACGTGACCGCTTTCGGCTAATGAGATTCTGGTTGGGCGTCTCCCGTACTACGTGACGTCTCCAATCGGGCGTGGCTTATCCCGTCCTTGTTCTGGGAAGGAACACCTTGCTAAAAAAACAAAATCAATTTGGTCTTTTTTTCGCACGCACGAAAAAATGACAATCTTGGCCTTTCTCACCTTCCTGGTTCTTGTCAAAACAGTCCGCCGCTAATTAGATGTGACTTCAGGAAGAATTTTTTTCGTCTTGCTGACGCTTTCTGTGAGCCAAGAACAATTGTTTTTTTTTACCTCTTTGTTTTTGCTCAGACCTGATAGTCAAAAATCTTAATTATCTGAATTGAAAATGTCTTCACTTCATCATCGTGGGAGTTCTGATCTTTAACAGGTCAGAATCTGTATACAATTCCAGCGGTCACCTTCTCATCCCAAAAGACACTTTTCCCCGATTAATATTTCGTTTCAATTGTTCTAAAAAAATCCCATTTCTCCAAATTGATAATGAGTCTTCTACACAAAAGTAGGCCAGATGCTCTTATCGACATTTTTATCAATCGCACATATGTTCATACACTTTTACCAAGCCTGTTTTCTTTCTTTCTTTTAATGACTTTTCATTCTAAATAACAATTCCCATTGTCTTTCGAAATTCGGTCAGGCACGCTGGCCTAGATACCTTTTTGACACCTGTTTTCGCTAATGACCGGCCTTTTGCATTACTCATCCTCTTTCTTTCTTTTCCTCCCTCTCTCTCTCTCTCTTTCCCTTCCTTTTTTTCTTTTTTCTTTTCCTTTAGGATCGCCTAAGTACAATTAGAGAATTATTCTCGAAACTCAATTATTCTTCGTCTAAAAAACTAACAACTGGTTAATAATAATTAAAAAAAAAATTAAATCATATTTCTATGAATATTTCTTTTTTCTAATAATGCAGGGTGCCACAATTGTTACTTTGTGCATTTGAAGTTGTATTAGTAGTAGTATTGTCTTGATTCTACTTCATTGGATTGAATCATTTTCAGTCATTTTTATTCACATTTATCTCATTATACTTCACAATTTTAATTTCTTTTAAACAATTCTTTGAATTCAATAGATACTCGCTCTGAATGAGGTTTAAGCAGAAATTGACTGTATGAAATATGAAGGGGGATTAACATCTTTGTAATATCGGCGATATATTGATATTTGCTTCCGATATATAGAGCAGATGTCATGTTTAAGTTAATACTTACGAAGCTTCGCTTATTCGGAAAACAATGCCAGCTGATCATTGTCACGTGTAATTGGCTTGTGAGATGAACTTTCGAACCAGTTGCAAATAAAGGAAAACTAATTTGGCCACAAAAAGCAATGTAATAAAACGAGTATTTTTAATATTTCAGTCGAAAAACAAGTCGTCAAAATGGAGAAAGATTTGATAAAAGTAAATAGAAACTGCTCAGCTTAACTAAAGTTCACTAATCGATAAAAGTTAAATAATTAATTCTGCAAATTAAAACCCCTTAAATATATAATTAACAGAATTTAAAAGTTTTACTCTCCCGGGCGGGAAATTTATCAGATCTGCTATCTTCTCTACTGAGATATCTAGCTAGTTTCCATGAAAAACAAAAATTCATGTTTATAAAAAATCGTATCCAGAGCATATTCACCGTTTCAAAATCCAAAATGGCTGAGACCAGTTCAGTTGCATTCGAGTCAGGATAGTCATAAAAGTTTCATGAATTTAATGCTGCTTTTATCCAAATAACCGTCATTGAATATCGGAAGACGTTCCTCCTGCAAATGTATATGTATTTTTGTAAATTAATATTTCCCTCGCAGTGCTCCGAGTTTCTGTACACACCATAATCGAATATCCGCTATATTTGATAATGACCTACTATCAAATATGGCGGATATTTGATTATGGTGCATGAAGCAAGCGGTACAACGAAAATTCTTAGCTCTTACAAATCTTTCATTTGATATTGACTCAGTCTATATTCGGGTTGCACGCAAATGAAATGAAACCATTTTCTAAAATACGAGGCATTCTAAAATGATTGTAGAATCTGCTCAATGCGGATTTACAAGAAAGTAATAAGTCTATTACATATCAAATGAAAGTAAAATAATGTTGACTTGGTTTACATTTAGGTCATATCTCTGCAACGACAAGAGATTAGCAATTGATAAATATTAGTTTATAGAGAAATAATATAAGGAAACATTACTGATCTATGGTTCTCTTTGACTGAATTCCATTCTGCACGCATCACAAATGATAAAGAGTTTCTGAAATCAACATAATGTAGACATTATATGTAAATAGCAGATTTTTGGATATCAAAGCGGGAAGTGGAAATAAAGGAATCCATCTCATCACAGCTTGACTAGATTTTCTTGCCTTGGTTGTCAGTCAGGTTAGGAGTATTTAATACTTTTCATGTATAACAGTAGACAAAAAAAAATGGAGACTATTCCATTATTTTTCCCAAGTTGTCATGGAACTTCATAGATAATAAAGAAAATGAATATGTGGAGAGCCGTGATTCTCTGCCTCCTGAAGATAGATTTTTTTTTTAATTAAAATATAAATCAATAACTGTTTTCAAATAAAGCAAACTTTTTATCTGGAAACCAATCCCACTCCATTTTAGATTTGCCACTTACAGTATAAAATTAACTGATTTAAAAAGACTTTATTTTGCAAATTATAGGGTCGGCCTTGTCTACTTTGACGTTGGAAAATATGAAACTATCCCAACTAAAACATAACTGAAGGCACAATTCTATTCGTCCAGTTAAAGTTATTTATGGGTTATGAGTTCAGTTTTAATGTTATTTAATCAAATTTAAGCGTCCCTCAATCAAGTCTAATCATACCAAGTTGAAGTTGAGTCCAGAATCGCAGTTTTTTTTATATAACACAACATGTAAAATTTTAATACATAATTATTAATAGGAGATGATAATGAAATGTTTTCGGGACACTCCACTTCTTGATAGGGCCGAGAAACATTCAGTAAAAATCTCGAGTTTACTAAACTTTATTTAATCCTAAACCGGATCACAGAAATGCAAATTGTGTTACACTTGTATTTTATATGAAAACGATCTGCCGCCTTTCGAAATTCTGCTTTTTTTGACACGGGGAACACAAAACTAAATCAAGCACCTCCTATATTTGCGTATATGTGTGAATGTAGCTGTGTGTGTGTGTGTGTGTGTGTGTGTGTGTGTGTGTGTGTGTGTGTGTACACCTATATATACATACATATATACTGAAATATGGACACACTCGAAGCTTCCTGTATATTAATGAAAATAGAAATACATCTATGAACAATCACATAACAACTCACACACACGTATACTGTATACTCTCTCTCACACACACACACACATATATATACAACAGATAAATAAATAAAATAGATATATTTAAATATATCTATCTTTTGTATGAATATAGTTATAAATAACATATAAAATGATTAAATAAATCAATTTAAACAAAACTATATCATAAACTTATTTACAAAAATTCATGTTTCCTTGAAATCTGTTCTTTAATTGTCACTTTTCCTCAGCGCCTTAGTGCTTTTCATTATCGGTTTGCTTGGGGTGAAATAATTAACACACACACACACACACACACACACACATATATATATATATATATATATATATATATATATATATATATATATGCCAATCTCTTAATCTACTTGTGTTTACATTGACATTTCCATAAATTTGTAGGTCTGGCGTCAACTCAGGTTTATCTCTACGTGAAAAATGCCGATAAAACAAGCAAATTCAGCAAAAACTGATTACATGATTGTACTGCTTATCGGAAGAGTTGTTTCGGCAAAGATTAAACTGACTGATAAACATTTGTCTTTCGTCTCTGACAGAATACAACTTTCTTATCTTCCTGCGCGTTTTTCATCGGCCAAGAGATTATGTGACAAACTCCTTAGGCTCAGCAAAGAGATGCTTATTAAGGTTTTACTGAAATGAAGAGAACTTCCTATTGATCCGATCAGCGAAAAGTCAAAAATGAGTTTCAAGCTGGAACACTAATTTCGAAAATCGATTATTCTTAATTACTGGCCCCCTCGCTTACTGATTATTTTTTTATACAGTATAAACCCGTGTATAAGCCGACTGACGAAACAAGATACACCCAAGAATATATATTTAAAACGTAAGTTTTTTTTTATCTTCTGCATTGTGCCGTATCTCTTCAGAACGTTGCTGGTCATTGTCCTCCACCACTTCCTATCCTTTTTAGCACTCATTAATATTTGTCTTTTTATTATCCCTTCACTTCCCTTGCTACCCACAAGCTCGTTAGATAGGTCACTCGCTGTTTCCGTCTTCAATACGCCCTGTGAGTGTCAGAGTCTCCAAGACCTTCTTCCTATAAACTTCAATTGTCTCTTTCTAATTCTAAGTATAAGCGTCCTTTTTGTTTCCATTTTGATTAAAACTTCCTCATTAATCACATATTTCATCCCTGATATTCTCAGCTTCCTTACTTACTGCATGACAACCCCATGTCTGACACTGAGGGCTTAAGATCTCAATAGTTCTTCACTAAGCAGCTCACTAACTAGTGGAGTGATGCTGTTAAGGTCAATAATAGACAATAGTGAATTTGAAATGATCAGTTTTAGTCCTTTATTATCAAATAATAGCAAAATACTTTCAATTATCTGCCATAATACGTATGAACTGCCAAGTTCCCAATGAAGCGTAAACAAACATTTTTACAGAAATTAAAATGTTACCGATTATAATTTTACTAATTAATTGAAATTCATTTACAAATTTTCCTACGTATGATATACAATCGTATATGAGAAATATTTATATAAAAAATACTATAAGGTATTTTCTTCATGAACTATTGTTCTACTAATCAGGACTACGTTCGGACTGTTTATACCACTAGACTTTGGTCTTGTCTAAATTAATTTACTATTAGTACCCGTGAACATTTTATGATTTTCTTACTTGAATTTTCTGATGAATCATAATTCTAAAGTGGCTAAGTTAATAACTCCTTACGAGATCCGAGACTATAAAATATCCGTGAAAATTCATCTGTCGCATCGTTAAATATTTGAGCTTAACAAGATATTGCAATGATAATAAATATGGACGCAGGTTGTTATTTAAAGAAGAGGGTACAAAGAAAAAGTTTCAAAATTGACCCAGTTTCTTATTTCACTGAAACACATCTGCTATCTCTCTCTCTCTCTCTCTCTCTCTCTCTCTCTCTCTCTCTCTCTCTCTCTCATTATTATTAGTAGTAGTAGTAGCAGTAGTAGTAATAGTTTAAAAATTCTTTTTGAGCTGCATTTGTATTATAATGACATGTTGGGTTATAACTAATGACTTAGGGCAAGGGAAGAATTTTTATTGTTTTTACTTAATTAAATAAAAGACAGCTATCGACAAAAAAACTTAAATTAACAAAGCTCTTCACATGATTATTATTATGTGTGCTTTATTTTTCTTACTAAAACCAAACAGCATCACTCATATATTTTCTTTCGTCTTTTCTCACAATCACAACGGAATAGTCAATTATTTATCTGAGGCAATGACAGAGCAAAACAGACATGTTAACTAACGGGGAAACAAGCTGAATTCTAATTTGATTTGTATTCAAATATGTTATTTCACTAATAGACTTGGGCTGAAGATTACATATTTTCTGAATAGATTTTTTTGCGCACTCTACTCTTTCGATGTTTTAACGCCGTATCTCATCAGGAAGTAGGCGATCATTGTTCTCCACAGATGACTTTTTACTTTTATTCTGATTTTTGGGAATTGTTACGCTTTCTTAGGAAAGATAGCAGTGTTGGTTTTCATCGTCTTTTCAACGGTCTGAATTAGAGAACTCTTTTCAGTTCAAGGCTAGAGAGCTATTTAACCCATAGGTGGGGTGTCAAAAAATGGATTCATGTCTTTTTCAACGTTCCAGAGCAAAAATGAACGTAACAGATTAGCCTAGAATTTGAACTCGTCTCTCTGATTCCACTTTCCACGCTGATACCCATTACACTAAATAAATATTAGTATCCTTATACACCGCACGATGCTAAGTTTCTGATTTTATACCTGGTGTATAAAATGAGTTCAAATCCCGTCTTATACACCATCAAATACCTCTCAAATAAACTGTCAAATATAAAGTCAAGTCATCGTTTACGTGAGCTGGCAGCGAATTTGCATTGCATACTGTTGGCATATATGGTCTGGTGCACCCGCTGTTCATCTCAAGGTCCTCGACAAAATCCAGAGACTGATATGCAATATGATAGGTCCTGATCTGGCATCTTGTCTACATTCATTTTTTTAAAGACGTGATGTGGCTCCGTTCTGTCTTTTCTACAAATATTTTCATGGCAACTACTCTGATGAGCTACTTTCACTGTCGAAACAGTTAAAGGCAACCGCCTTTTCTACTTTAAAAGTTTCTCTCTTGCACTTCCTGACAGTGGAACTCCCTTCCTTCTACTTGTTTCCCTGATACTCAAATATTCAAATGTAATGTCAGTCGATATCTTGTGATGCCTTGATCCTGATCCCCCGCCCTCCTCTATATCCTTTACCCCAAGCACCTCTCTTTATTCTTGCTCTCACTCTCACCCCATTGCGCTTAGTGCCACTCTCACCTTGCTTGGGATAAAATGCTTAAAAAGAAAACTTTCATTATTATGTGACCTCAAGTTTCTGGGAGATGTGAAGGCTGTATTGCTAAAACGTTAGCGTGAAATATGGAACTGTATCTGTGATTGTTTGACTGGAATTAGTTTCTATGAATTGTTTAAACGAGTCGTCTGGTTCTGAATAGAATTTTAGTCCGAGCAGCACGCGGAATAATAATGACACATTTCAAAAACACATACAAAATTTTGTAAGCCGGACTTTATTTTTATTCCACTGAATAAAAATGCTGAAAACACAATGTCAAGAAAAATATTGCAAATCTCGTTTCATCTAAATTGAAAGGCCAGGACTCTAATTTTAAATCAACTCTATATTCAGTCAGAAAGCGTAGTGTAATTTAGTCTTTCTGGTTAACGATTATAAATTCTTTTGCGTAGGGAATTACAAGCGAATCACATTCCTCTCTCAACTGACAGTCTAGATAATCTATCACTTAACCCTCTTTCGGTTTTATATTGTCTCTCCTAATCCCCAAAGTCATTCTTAATTAAGCTCTCTTGGTTTGTAAGATGAATTGAGAAGTTCATCTATGGAGATGAGGTGACAATTTGTCGCCAGAGACTCCAGCAGTTAGCCTTATTAGATCAGTAGTTTGCCAAATACATTAAGTTCATTCCTACAGCGATCTTTCAGGATCGTCTTCAACTGATTCATCGTGGTTTCTTTCGTCTTAATTACGTATACAATTTGACATCTCCCATATCAGCCTATATTTCTGAGATAAGGTATTGTAACTATTTACATTATTTACATTGTTCGGACTGTTGTCCTCATTTTTATCTTCATATTCACGACGTTTCGGCCGTTGTACGCAGCCGGCTTTGTTCAGAATTTGTGTGCATTTCTGACATGAGGTTCTGTACTTAGGTACACTACTTACATCGTTCGGGCTGCTTTTCCTTATCTTTATTGACATATTCACGATGTTTTGGCTATGTAAATTTCCCTTTCAGCAACAATTTCAGTGTTAAAAAAAAGTTATAAGCTAGGAAGCAAATCTAGACAGTAGGGATATGGCTGTCAGACCTGGTTTATGCGATATTTTGCGAAAAAATACTGCAAGAGAAGATGAAGATTACACAATAAATCTTAGAACCAACTGAGAAACTCATCGTAATGTTTCACAAATGCACAGTGACGTTTTCTTGGATTGACATGTTATATCAAGCCGGTGCAACTGGTTCTGTACATATTAAAATAGTCTGTTATTTTTCGTACATACATCGTATATGTACCATTCTATTCCACAGTTAGGGAATGCAGAAGGAATCAGTTAGTTGATTTCTTGATAATAAACGCTGTTCTCTCACGTCACTCAGGCAGGAAAACGCCAGAATCAAGTTTTGATCATTGGCCAGGAACAAAAGTATAGGTATAAAAGACATTTCAGGTTCGAACCCTTTATTAAGGACACAAGATGTGTTAAATGTAAGATTCGTCGATTTCCTGCTATGGATTACTAGTGGGGTACAGTCTTTCGTAACTATCATTATGCTTGAAAATTGATTACAAAATCTAGAAAGTTTGATATGAATTAATCAATAATTGACTGTATTTATTTCCTTTATATACAGAAATATACGTCATAACAACACTTTAAAAGCACTGGTTGTTCACCGAAACACATGACAACAATTGCAATCTATTAAATGCCAGTTTTATCAGTAGAGAAAATAATTCGATGAGAAGAAAATACATTGAAAGTGCACTGATCTCCACTTTCAACATGAGACCGGGGCTCATACACAATGTCAACAACCATTGCCAAAATTAATAGTAGCAAAATAAAATATACGAACTAATCGAGATAAATAAAAGTGCTATTCATTTCAAATCCGACTGACGGTAACTACTTTAATGCTAAAAAGAACACATTCTAGCTGTAGTATTTAATAAGCTTATCAGATATATTACAGCCAGAAATGCGTTTCGCCTCTGTAGGATATGCGCCTTCATCAAATCCTGTGTAAGGAAAGTGTACTAGAATTATCCCTTCCTCAAAAATTCCAGATCACCTTCTTTGCACACAAGGTTTGTCTTCCATCTCGACATGAAGACGCCCACAACACCGAGGTGAAAAGCATTTTCGAATTGTCTCGTTATCTTCACTTATTTATATGAACAAGACGCAATAACGATCATCTTTTGTTTATCAATAAAAATACACAATATAAAATAAAGAAATAAAGAAATAAAAAAAAAAACCCTGCAGGGAATCGAGAAAAAAGTCACAAATCATACACTTAAAAAATAAGTTAATGAAGGAGTCAAAAAGGCCAATTTCTATTTGGTCTTTTGACCTCTGCTTACTTCAGTGGAATGAATAGATATATCGATTTTTAGGGTCTTCAGTAACGTAGGTGGGTCATTCAGTAATTTCTTTTTTTATTGTTTGAATCTGACAGGCCTTGACTGATGTAAATATAGAAAAAATGTTTTCAACACGCTCTCTCATGCGCGCACACACACACACACATATATATATATATATATATATATATATATACAGAGATAGATAGATAGATAGATAGATAGATAGATAGATAGATAGATGTAGATATATATATATATTGAAATATTACATGATAAAAATATAGTTTTAAGTTCTGCTATTTTGTGTGTATCAGGAATAGAGCGTATGTAATTATAAAATGGACATTTACGGCAATACCCAGCAGCGATAGTCAGCTTCGACAATCTGTTTCATGCCTAAATGCAATCTTTGTCTATTCATATATATATATATATATATATATATAAAGATATTTTTATGTTTATACATTCTTTTTATAGGTACAAATATTTAAGTAAATGCTCTGTTTTATAATAAACAGTATTAATAACATCTGCCGGCCTGAATTTCCGAGAAATTTTCATAGAAAATATTCGTTCTCCGACAGGAATCGAACCTGTGTCCTATACGGAACCAGCATTTAACCCAACTTGCCTTAACCGATCGAGTGCCTTTAAACTTCAATCTTCTATGAATCTTTCATAAAGGCAGTAAAATCGACCTTGCCAATCGAACGATTCTCCGTGGCTCGATAAGTCTTAACTCACATCAATCCAACCAAATATGTTAGCTCTATCTCTGATATTGAGCGCTTTCTAATAGTTACCATATATATATATATATATATATATATATATATATATATATATATATATATATATATATATATATATATATATATATATATTGGAAAGAGGAAAGCTCACTAGATCAAATATCATGAAAACGCGCAGACAAACTACGTAGCAGAAGTGGGAAAACAATTAAAGCCCAGATGTCAGCTCCTACTATGGATTGGGTCAAGAAATTCTACATGTATAGAAAAAGCACAAAAATAGTTAAAATACTGCCAATCCTGTTAATTCTTATCTGGAAACAAGGCGTTAACGCACAGACTTGTGACACTATTAGACCATATATTTCTAGTTGAAGAAAATAAATATAGAAAAATAACTTCTGAAACACACAGAATAAATCATATATATGAAGAAGGCCAAAGAATATATCGTTCGAAATGTCACGATGAAGAAAATAAACGGAAAAATATGTAGAATGAAGTAATTTTCTCTTAAAAGATCAGACAACAAGACGAACAGCATATTTTCATAAAGGTTTTTGATAACTGATTCTATGAGAATATATTTAAGAAGAACCGCTGAAAAGAGCATTATATCGGAGTTAATGTGCATTGCTATATTCAGTGTAAATAATCAATCAGAGTGGAAATGGAATCGATTTTTTTTTCTTGCGAAGTGTTCTTCCAAAGATTTACTGAATATCAATGGACGTCACTCAGTGAAGCAGAGATCAAGACATTTCAACCCCAAATCCGTTTTGCTTCGTTGAATATTTGTATTAAAAGACGAGTAACAAGATGATTATCAAGAGATTCAATAGATTTCGCCATTCTTTGAAAAAATGAGAAACGGATAAAAGTTTTGAAGCACATACATTTATGGAAATATTTACTAAAACAAGTCTGGTAAAAGGTCAAATGACGTCAGGATATTGTATTAACTTAATCGTTTAAGTCCGGAGAGTCAATATTGGAAATCAGCATATCTATATATATATATATATATATATATATACATTATTCGGACTATTGTCCTCATCTTTGTCGCCATATTTATCACAACGTTTCGGCCGTTGTACGCTCCGGCCTTCTTCAGGTGGTTGGAATGACGAACTGAACCCTTTACTTCGCTCACCGGGGTAGACTGTTCTAGTTCCATGTGCCATGTTTGATGGATGTCAGTTATCAGTTATCTCCTGTTAATTTCCCTCTGAAAGTTCTCCACTGCCATAACCGGGTATTGAACTCACACTCTTTGGGTCCTGTCACTGGATCTAACCAACGCCTTTATCCGCTGTGCCATGTGTCCTTGAGGACTACAGAAGTTCACTAGGAAAAATCTATACCCGGCGTATCTATGGGTTCTCCTCTAGGTCCTACATTAGCTCAATTCTACATGTCTCACATCGAAGACACCATATTTAATAACCAGATAACCAAACCTACTATTTGCATCAGATGCGTCGGCATCTTTATAACAACACAAAAACATGACATAATAAACTTAAACCTTTAAGGAAAGTACCATTTTAAAATTGTAATATTCATAATAATAACAAAGAAAAAAAGACAAACACTAACACCATTAAGCTTTTCTATAGGAATCACATGCACAGCAACTATAACCTTGATGAACTAGTAATAACTAACACCATCCACAGATACAATAAACCCGTCCAGCCACATAACCAAATAAAATTAATAAAATACTGCATCAAATTTACAACCTCAAACCTAATTGTCCGAAATACTACTACTCCCGCCAATCCGTTCCTCAATAAAATTCAATGTAGTGTACAGGTTTAAATAACCGTTTCGAGAGTGTTTTTCACATAATAACCCATATCATATACATGCGACACACAACTCTCTCACGTCGTCTTAGGGACCATCTTAATGGCATCAGTGCCATGAAAAAATCACTTTATATGAAACACACTGTACTACTCATAACAGATCCAAATTCTCCGGAATATGAAAAATCTTAATCGATACAAAAATCAACAAAAACAATTGCAAAAAAACGCTTACAAATTCTTGAAACCATCACAATTAAAAATTAAAAAGCCAACATAAATTAAATAGGATTTCATACTGGCAGAAACATCTTATAAATAATAAATACCAAGGCTAGGCTCCCAATTACAAATGATCTTATCCAACAACAATGCTTGAATACCCCCCCACCAAAAAAATATTTTCTATAAAAATGAAAATAAAAAGCAACCAAAACCAAAGCAAAACATACCGCCATGATGACCACTGACGAAAAAACGACGAAAGTGCTCGACAAAAAACCAAGGACTGGGGTCTTTTTTCACAAATATAAAGAAACATGCGAGAAAGCAAAACAAATAACCGAAAGAAAGATTATTAAAAGGAAAATTTAACATCACATACCTCAATAATGACATGCTGTCATATATATATATATATATATATATATATATATATATATATATAATAAAAAAGGCTTAAACACTAATATTCCATGGTCATAATTTATTCCATTGGAATCGTAAATACGATCCAATTCATCAAACCTACAAATTCAAAAAAAAAAAATTTGCATATGTATGTATATTTTCCACTAATATTATAATATATATATATATATATATATATATATATATATATATATATATATATATATATATATTCGCCTCACATCGAATATTAAGAAATGTTGCAGAGACAAGTTTAGATTAGCGGTATCATATGGAAATATTTAGCTGACATCAAATGCATTAAAATGGAACGAATTGTGAAATAACCTTTTTCAGTGGAATCGGCAATTACTTATTTTTCTACAACAATAACGAAAAGCACGTTTAAATCTACGATACCTGAGTTTCCTATTAACCGTTACATATAGCGTCAGTCTGAACTGATTCCAATTCCAGTGACCTAATATTTTCTGGATAGAGTCAAAATGTGTTTACAATACTGACAATAGTTCTTTATAATGACTGAGATACTCGAACGAGCTTGAACAAAACACAAAATGAAAGTTGGATGGCTAATAGAATTGTTACTAAACTTAGTAATATGTAAGGGTAGCAAAGCTACATGATAACAAACAATTTTGATACGATGATTTTTACCCGAATAGTAGATTCAAGCCTCAATGAATGTTCTTCTTTTGTTCTTCTGTTTCTGAGGTTTGTAAATATTTATATGCCAAATTATGTGTTTGATTCTGAACTGATAAAAAGAAAAATATTCAAATCCGCTGTTAATTTTTCAAGGATCGTTTGAGGAGTTTTTTGGGGTTTTTTTTTCTTCACTGAAATAATTCCTCACTGACTAAAAACCTCCATCAACGGCTAAAAAATACATTTTTTTTCATTAAAACCACGACGAGTTCCAGTGCTTTCGGGCGCGTTTTAATTGGTTTCCTCACAAATCGTAATGCAGTTGTCTTTTGTTTTCATTTTTAGCTTAAAAATCTTTTAAACATATACAAAAAATATGAATAAAATTCGAAAAAACATAAGTTACAGTTATAAGCAGAGTCACTTTTTGCATGCTTCATTGTGCACAGAAATGAAGAAATAAAGATATAGATAGATAATAAATAGATTGAGATAGATAGATAGATAGATAGATAGATAGATAATGAACAAATTCAAATAGATAGATAATAAACAAATTCAGATAGATAGATAGATAGAAAGATAATGAACAAATTCAGATAGATATATAGATAGATAGATAATAAACAAATTCAGATAGATAGATAGATAGATAATGAACAAATTCAGATAGATAGATAGATAGATAGAAACACTATAGAAGTAAAAAATAAAGACATTATGTAGTCCTAGAAATACACCCTTTACGGTCTGATAATCGCTTAAGGCGTAAAAGTGATGAGCATTATGCAATCCTTTTTTCAATATCCACTCTGTTTATATCTATAAATGCTCCATGCCTAATAATTTAAGAGTGTATCACTAGACGGACTTTGCATATCTTTTAATTTTTTCATGGTTTCAAATTAATCGTTATTTTACGAGTAAGAAACTTTAAAACGAATTGAATTTGACTGAGAAAGTGCCAATTTGTAATACAGATCTGTCAAAGTTAAATCTATGCTGGAAATCGCTAACCTGATCAGAGAGAAGCACTAAACTGTGAACACATTTGTTGTAGATCCATGATGGCTGATGCAATTCGGATAACGTCTAATTGCGAACTCGATGTCCGATGTCTTCCATCAAGAAAGTAGTAATAAAAAATAATTTTGTCAAGCTATGTAATTTTAGATGTTGTGAAAGCAAAGAAGTGTCTATGAGCACAAAAGGTTGGCTCTTAAATTAGGTACCAACATATATGACCAAACACTCAGCCTCCGTTAAAAGACATCATAAGAAAAATTAAATAACTGACAACTTATCACACCAAGAACAATTTTACGGCCGTTCTTTTCCCCAATGAATGTCGTTGTTTCCTCGCTGAACTAGACGGATACACCTTAGTGACTCTTGACAGAAACGCTATCACAGGAAGAAACGTCGACAAAATAAAGGTCTGTCTATATCTCTGGGATGAGGTATTATAATTACTTTTTATTATTTCCATTAATCGGATTGCTATCCTCATCTTCATTGCCATATTCACAACGTTTCCAGTGGATATAGGCGTTGGATAGATCCAGTGACTAGACCTAAAGGGTTGTGAGTTCAATACCAAGCCACAGCAATGTTGAACCAAAAAGAAAATGGAGATTTGAGTTAAATTGAAATAACTGAGACATCCGAAAGAGGCATGACACGTGAAACTAGAACAATCTACCCGGGTGTCCTTGAAGAGATAACTGCCATCCATTAGACATGGCACGTAGAACTAGAACAGTCTAACCCAGTGAGTGAAATAAAGGGTTCGGTTCGACATTCCAATCTCCGGAAGAAGGCTGCAGCGTAAAATGGCCGAAACGTTGTGAATATGGCAATGAAGATGGGGATGTTCGAATAATGTAAATAATGACTGTAAAGCAAAGGTCGTGTGATGTTTTGACATCGGATTATAGTTGGTGGAACGATGGGCCCATGGCGATGCCAGATGGTGTTTAGATAACAAATCAGACTAGTTTTTTAATGCATCTGTAGATCCATGTTTCAAGAAGAATCCAAATCCTGTTAGAAATAAAATCCTCCTTTACAATTAAAAACTGAATAATGATAGATTTTATTATACACATCAATATTCTCACAATAAAATTTATATTCAAGAAACTATATTGCTAAATTATGTATGATATACTTATATGCGGAATATATTTGGTGAATTTCTAATTAGCATCTATCCTTATTAGAAATAGCGATAATAATAATAATAATTGTTTGAGGGTGTCAGGTTTTATTATGCAAATCAATTGCAATATAAACCCGAAAGATACGGAAACATTACAGAATTGCTCGGTTCTTTGAGGACATTTGTATGAATTTAATAAAAAAACGTATAAGTCACGAAAGAAAATCTTTCTTTGAGATAAAAATGGTTATGAATGACCTTGAAACTCTTCTTACTGCATCTACTTAATAAAAGCTCCAATACGAAATCTGAAACGTTGGCATGCCCCCCAAAAGATTATCTTTATTGATTTTAGACATTGTGGCGGATTGAGAGAGTTTATATTTCTAATGGGGTGGGGGGGCTTTGATTGGCTTCCCTCTCGATTATGCCACATAAGTAGTAACCCAATGGATTCAGGTCTGGAGAGCTTGGAGGCCATATGTTTCTATTGACGTGATCGTGGCCATTTTAACACACATCCATTCTTGGGACGCCTTTTTACTTCTGAGACGGCACACAGTCCTTTGCTCATGCTTTCTGTTCAAGATTTCACAATCCTCTCCAACACTTTCTTTGTATTCAGCAACATTGAAGAAAAAGGTGAGAAGGAATGAAGTTTCTCTCGTTGCTCACAAATCTTAGAACCATCACAACTGCCGAAAACTTTGAGTGCCTGACCTTTGAAACGACCTTAAGGTCTCGGCGTAACCTCATATCGTTCATTCGGTTTGAACTTTTGGTCCTGATCAAAGTTACTGTCATCAGAGAAAAACCAAAGCATTTCAGGCTCTTGATGTTTCAACTTGATCCACAGGCTCCACAGCGCCGATCAGAAGGTTATCTCTTGGCTTTTCGGATATAATCTGCGTATTACAGATGACTTGAAAGTCCTCATCCACAAGTCTTCCAATAAGTGCCTTGAAACCATGAGCTCTTTAGCTGTGGCGTTAATTAACTTTCTGTAGTTATTGTCGATAACTTACTGAAGGTTTCGTATATGACTGGGTATTTTGATGTTATTATGCCCTTCAGCAAGCGCTTGTCTGAAATGAAGTGATAATCAGAAGAGGTTAGAAAATGTTAAAGCTATTTAAAAACGTGTCCTCAAAGAACTTAGTAACCCTTTATTTTATTATTTTTCATGTTAAAAGGTTCTTCTTGATATTCTATACTCTTTATCTATCTTTCAACCATTAATTTTGCTAAATTTTCTATTTCGACTTTAACATTTCTTACAGAAAACTTCTTTGCTTCTCAAATATGTTCTTTGCTTAATTATTTTTCCATTCTTATATACATCATGATGGACAGCGAATTTTCTCTCCCTTTTAATATCTGCTGATGAATCTAACGATGAAATCCTTTTGGCAAGATAGGAAATTGACAGTTTTGACAAATATGAAAGTACATTGTCTATCAATAAATATAGATTTTAGCCTAGATCTTCTTGTTTTTGACTGATACAACAAAAAACCCTTTATTTAATCTGAATTTATGATTGCTATTTTACCTTATTCATCAATGAATGCTTTGATCCTCCAGACTATTGTTTTGAGGTACAATCCCGAGTCTAAAATTTGGTGCTTGAACGTAATCTGCCTGCTTCTGACACTGTTGTTTGTGTCGCACTGCCGTTGTTACTGGCGTCACATAGTTGAGCTTAATGCTACTGCTGCTGCTGTTGAAACCTTGTTGTAATTTCTCTTTATTTATTAATGCCTCATATATTTTATTTA
>CAHIKZ030004269.1:1162500-1270000 GCA_903632075.3 Acanthosepion pharaonis
TATGTGGCCTGACGATTGCATAGAGCATGAAACAGACTGTCGCCTCTAAGTGTTGACTTCTATATTCACTTTTATATTTACACACGGTCTATCTCTGATATTGAGCACTTTATCCCATAAATATAGCACACCTTAAGACTATATTTCTTTATATATATATATATATATATATATATATATATCTAAGATCATCTTCAGGGGCTGCATATCGATGGAAGTGTTATGCGTTATCACCGAAAATGCCCAAAAAATTTTGCTGCGATGCAAGGGAGGTAATTCACATGATTTTTCTTTTAAATATTTTTTTAATTGTAGTATTTGATTTTAGTATATTTTTTGTAACACTTTGCTGCTATAAACATTTAAGAACTTTGTTGCTATACTTGTAGCTGACTTTATTTTTGGTCGCAATTCTTTTATATAAAGGATTTGAAGAATTTTAAGTTTTTGATTTTTATTATGTTAATGAAGTACTGATGTATTTTCGACTAATAGCTGTCTTTCAAGGAAGTCAAAAAAGAGCGACAAATATTATGGAAGAAATGTTTTGGATTGCTGCGACCAATCTTTACCAAAGTGATGAAAAAGCCAAAGTGTGGAGAATGAAAATGAATGCTTAAGATCCGTAGCATACAAGCTCATCTGTGAAGCATGATGGAGGCAGTGCCTTAGCTTGATTTTGCATGGTTGCTTCTGGAACAGGCTCATTCATATTGAGTCATGATGTAACTCATGATGGTAGTAGAAGAATGAATTCAGAAGTCTAAAGAAACATTATGTCTACAAAGTTACAAAGAAATGCATCCAAACTAATTGGAAGCAAGTTTATCACACAGGACAATGACACATAACATATTGCCGACACAATAAAGAAGTTCATCGAGGGGAAAGTCAAGTCAATCACTGGACCTTAACTCAAAAGAGCATCCGAAGAGGAGACTAAAGAAAAAAAACACCCCCCGCCTTAAATAAAGAAGAACTGAAAGAGGCTGCGTTAAAAGAGTCAGGCAAAGCATCACAGAATTTACCTAAAAATGGTGGGATCTGATATAAAAGTGAGGGTGTTCTAAGCTGTTTGACACATCTAAATATAAAGACCAGGAAATAAAAGCTGAAATTATGAAATCTTTTTTGATATCTTATGTCTAATATCTACATCTCTTGTCTTTTGATCTTAAACACAAATATCTTCAATGAACAGCAAAGACAAAACACTTGGCCTTGCCGAACCAATACTTTTGGAGGGGACTAAATATATATTTATTTATTTTATGAAATGGATTAAATCCGACATATTTTAATTTATTTATCTTAACCCTTTGATTCCTGCGTTCCTGAACAATTTTAACCCATTCTGTCTGAGCTCCAGAGTCAAAATTCGAAAATAACTGGTATGTAACGTTTCACGGTAGATATAAAAATAGTTACCAGTGTTTGCTCACCGTTCAACCGGTGGCTGGGCATTGTGTCTTTCTTCTCTACCACCGTTCAACCGGTGGCTGGGCATTGTGTCTTTCTTCTCTACCACCGTTCAACCGGTGGCTGGGCATTGTGTCTTTCTTCTCTACCACCGTTCAACCGGTTGCTGGACATTGTCTTTCTTCTCCACCACCGTTCAGCCGGTGGCTGGACATTGTGTCTTTCTTCTCTACCACCGTTCAACCGGTGGCTGGGCATTGTGTCTTTCTTCTCTACCACCGTTCAACCGGTGGCTGGGCATTGTGTCTTTCTTCTCTACCACCGGTAAAGCGGTGGTCAGGGTTCAAAGGTTTAAACGTTATTTTAGATGGATACTTATATTCGAGAAAATGCTCTGTTAATTTATGAAACAGTATTTTTAATTAATTACATTTACCGGCCTGAATATTAGAGAAATCTTGTCAAAAACATGCGTTCTCCGGCAAGATTCGAACCCGCATTCCCAAATGAGGGAACTATCATTAGATCTGAAGTGCTTAACCGATTGGGCCACGTAGGGTATCCGGTTATTTATAGACCGAAATAGATTTCACATTCTCTGCCAATTTTCGAAATATTCATATCTTCTTGTTTTGTTCCCTAACGTAAACAAAAACATTTTTATTTTATGAAATGAATTAAATCCGTCATATTTTAATTTCTTTTGTTCATTTGGGGCTGTAAATGTAATTAAATAAAAATACTATTCAATACATAAGCTTAATGTTCGGTCATATCAGTTGCAGATATTATCAGCATTTTATTCTATAATTTCGACGCTCTCTCTTTCTCTCACTTTCTCTCTCTCTCTCTCTCTCACTCACTCTTTCTCTCTTTTGGGCTCTTTCATCATTCATCACCTCTCTCTTTCTCTCTCTCTCTCTCTCTCTCTCTCTCTCTCTTTCTCTTTCTCTCTCTCACTCTTTCTCTCTTTTGAGCTCTTTCATCATCCATCACCTCTCTCTTTCTCTCTCTCCTCTCTCTCTCTCTCTCTCTCTCTCTCTCTCTCTCTCTCTGACTTTTTTCACATTCTCTGTTTATATTTGTTTATGAATATCTATTACAGAGGGTGCTGAAAATTGTACGTCCAAAGACCATTTCTAATATGACTAAATGACACCAAAAATTAAGGTTTCTTGTTCGAGCCTAGTACTTTTCAGCACTTTTCCATGTGCTTGTGCAAGTTTATATGTGGCTGTATGTGTGGGTACCGGGTTGTAGGTGGGATGCAGTCCATGCTCACAAGAGAATAATTTAAAACCACCTGTCATGAATGGCTATAATGGAGACAAGATAAACTGAAGAGATCTGTATACATGCGCCAACCGTAGAGCAGAACACACCGAGCGGACATTCTTTCCCGGCCATTTTTTTGTACTCCCCCTCTATTTTCTTATGCTCTCGCTCCCTCTTGCTAAATTTCACCGTCACTCACTCCACATCTTCCTCACCTCTCTCTCTTTCATTTATTCTTCTTCTCTCCTTCTTTCACTCTTTCTCTCTCTCTCTCACTCATTCACTCTCTCTCTCTCTCTCTCTCTCTCTCTCTCTCTCTCTCTCTTCATCCACAAGAATGTAGGCTCTTCTGCGTGAAATTAATTGATTGTCACTGGACATATCTGAAA
Organism: Acanthosepion pharaonis; assembly: GCA_903632075.3. Classification (NCBI taxonomy): domain Eukaryota; kingdom Metazoa; phylum Mollusca; class Cephalopoda; order Sepiida; family Sepiidae; genus Acanthosepion; species Acanthosepion pharaonis. The sequence continues at coordinate 1,165,584 of CAHIKZ030004269.1, forward strand.
TCCATTTGCAAAGTTTTAATGATGGCGTCAAAGCAATGTCGGAGTGAAGACTTTTTTAAAGTTAAATAATTTTATTTTTTGCTATCATAATCATCATCATCCTTATCTTCATCATCATCATTATCATCATCATCAGCTATTTTATTTAAAATATTTTAAAAAATATAAAATAGTTTCTATATATTTGTCCTAAATGCTGTTTTATGCAATTATTCGCTTTCTATTGTTGGATACGTTTTCTTGTTTTTCACTGAATTTACTCACAAATTCTAGTTTAATGAGGTAACAGAAAATGTTCTTATAGACCAGTGGTTATCTGAGTACTGGTTTGCATTCTCCCATATTTTCAATTGTTCTGCAATCATTTTTCACCGTTACTGAAATGCATCACGTTCAAGAAACACTTCTATGTAGACCTCATCTTTTGTCATACATGAATTTATATCGCTACAGATGCACACATGCCAATAAAAATAATTCTTTAATCATTATTGGTAATGTATTCAGCAGCCAATAACATGGCAGGTAGTTATCAAGATAAAGACGAAGCTTAGATATCCATCCACCGTACGAGGAAGTACAAATCTTGCTACAAAGTTCGATGAAGATTGACTGATGATCCGGCCAAACAGGATAAAGTTATTGAATTAATGAGTTTACTTTGAGAATTTTGATTTTGAATTTGAACTCGTTTAAGTGTTTTTGTCTTTATGTACCATTCCTTAAATGGACTCATTGACAGAAACGCACACTTACGCATGTACACACACACGCGCACACACACGCACATTAACTACGTCTGCATTAGTGATAAAGTAATTATTTGCAACTTTCAGGAGGCGAGTAAAATTCTAAATCCTTGTATGCTATCTTTAAGGCAACGGTTCTAGCGAGCCTTTTTATTTGCTGAGTTTCTTTGATGTTTTTCATCATCTATCTGAAAGGAGATACTAATCAGAAAAAGTTAGTAAAAATCTAGAGCCATTAAAAGACTTGTCCTCAAAGAATTGAGCAGCTATATATATATATATATATATATATATATATATATATATATATATATATATGTATGTGTGTATATATATGGTACCCACCAACTATTTTCGCAATTTCAAGCGTTGTTTAAATCTTATTCAGTTACTGTAAATATTATATTAAATAGCGTGACGACCCATTTTAAAGCACCGTGATTATTAATTAGACAATTTGGATCTCTGGAAATTGAATAGAAATAGCTAGTTTGTTTCTGTGCAAAACGAACCATCTTTCGTCCATAGTGGCTAAGGAGATGTTCTCCTACTATACCCATATTTGTGCACATGTCCGTGTGTGACTGCGCATCTGTGTGTGTATGCATGTGTTGCTTTTTTGTGTGTGTATGTGTGTGTGTATGTGTGTGTGTCAATATGAATAAAATAACTTTTCTGATTTAGGTACTGAAAAATTGGATATTTGAATATTCACAGACATCTACAGATATATGTGGTGATTGTTTAAGCGCAGCATAGATGTGGCATTAGGCCGAATGTATGGTAACCATTGCATCATGTCAATGAGATAGATAGATAGATAGATAGATAGATAGATAGATAGATTCACATCCCTGTAGATATTTGACAACGGCTACCCAATGTGTCTTTTTTCTTAAAAGTATTAAATTTAAATAGCCTATCAAAATCACTTCCATAATATGGGAGGAAAAAAATGAAAATGATCAGAAGAGAAATATCGACTAAACCAAATCAACCTAAAACCACATCGGCTTTTTTTTTTACAATTTCCTTCTTTTCTTCGCAGCTAAAAGACGAACGCCGTTGATTTGCTAATGAAGCAAAAGTACAACGAAAAAGAAACAAAGTGAAATGTTTGAAACCAATTCTACTCGTTGTTTTCGTAACTAAAAACTGTGCGGCCATTAAAAAACAAAACATTCAGTCGTTGTGTTAAAATCAGGTTGGCTTTTATTAATCTCTGTTGCGATTTCCTTTGCTTTGTGAATAAAATACGTTGGGCTGATCATGTTTTTTTTTTTTTTTTTTTTTTGTTTTTTTTAATCTTCTATTGATATCGAATCATTTCTTTTTAATGAAAAGATTTGTCTACTTAATTTCTTGAGCCAACATTTCTCATTACGTGTCCAACGCATTCACAAGATTTGCTTTTTTGGTTGATTTACGACTAAAGTTCTTACCGTCAAAGACAGAATAGCAAAACCATCGCATGAACTATCATTATTCATTTGTATCGTTTTTAGAAGAATCTTTCCGCCTCATATACAAAATACAAAGGATTTTCTATTATCTTTCCAGTATAGAATGGCTATGAAAGTCATAATTCTTTCAAAATTTATGCTTCTTGATGCATTTAGCATGCGTGCCATATTGTGACTTTTATAAGTGGTAACCGAGACGAAAGTAGTTACCCCCTTATAATATTATATGGCTTCAACCGTGCATAAAAATAAAAGTACACCTTATACAAAAGTGTCATATATATATGTATAAATACATGAAACGTGGGCATTCCATACCAATTCTAAAGATTCATCGTGGGCATTTTATACCAATTCTAAAGATTCATCATGGGCATTCCATACCAATTCTAAAAATTCATCATGGGCATTCCATACCAATTCTAAAGATTCATCATTATATACTACACGAAAGCCGAGAGTCAAATACAAGCAGCACATTTCTGTCTGGCCGGATTTATTGTGGGATATACCTTTGAATATAGTGATGCGCTTTATACATAGGTATGCCCGATACTTTTTATAAATATATCAAATATCTTTACGTATTTTATACATGTGTACATATATAAGGCTTTGTATTAATAGAAAGCTGAGGGTGAGCAAACGTGGTCTCTAGATATTTGAGGTGAAACGCTTATTTAGGAAATTAGCGTTGAATACAGTGGTGCGCGTTATACAAAGATTCTTGGATGAATATTTCAAACATTCTTTCACATTAGATACCAATTCTAATCAGCCGATAAGCTATAACGGCGGAGGACAAGAATATAGAATATTTATATCGCCGAATATGTACGCGCATTATACAAAGATACACTTTGTATTTGTGAAAAGAAATCCTGTTTTATTTGTAAGAAAAAAATATCACGCTTTCTTGCAATCATCCCTCTCTGTGGAATAGTACACCCACGCTGCGAGGCGAGGATAGAAATCGCTGGTGTCTCTGACGATGTAGTTTCCGCTGGGATAATATCTTTTGGGCGAGAGCTACGCTTTATAAAAGAAAGGTTCAGTTTCTACAAATATATATATATATATTCCTTCGGCATTTGATATCAATTCTTATCAACTGGGGTCCTATACTATGACAACGACTATGGGAAACCACGGAAAAATCCTTGCATATCAAACGGTATACTTTTAATAAGAGAAGTAGCTTGTATATAAAGTTGCTTCTCATAAAAAAGTTGCACCTTGTACAACTATAAGTAAATCAAATTTTTATTTTTATTTCTACGGGTCCGATACCTTGTCTTATTACACCATTGAATGGGTGACCTGAAAAGATGTTGTTTTTTTCCGTTTCAGATCGGATACTTTAGGGAAGTGGTATTAATTATTTGCCTGCGCCTTGAATAATAATAGGCAGCAACAGAATCTCCTGCGGGGATAGTTTCATTTAAGTAGCGCCTTATAGATGTATAAAGATATAAATTTTTCTGATGTGCTGGATATCGACTGTAGTTATTTGCCACACTTCACGACTGTTAATTCCCCTCTCCAAGTTCTCCACTGTGCCATGTCTCCTCAAGGACATATGGCACAGTGGATAAAGCCGTTACTGAGATCCAGTGACAGAACCCAAATAGTGTGAGTTCAATACCCGGTTAAGGCAGTGGAGAACTTGGATAGGGGAATTAACAGGAGATAACTGATAACTAACATCCATTAAACATGGCACGTGGAACAAGAACAGTCTACCCCAGTGTGCGAAATAAAGGGTTAAGTTCAACATTCCAACCACCTGAAGAAGCCCGGAGCGTACAACGGCTAAAATGTTGCGATAAATTTGACAACAAAGATGAAGACAATAGTCTGAATAATGTAAATAGTGTCAATGTTAATTATCGCAATTTTTATTACCTCGAAACCTATTGACAGTATGTTTGCTGCACAAGAATTGCATTTATCTTCGGCAACGAAATCCCTGCTTCTGGTTTCCGAGAATTACTTATGACTTTACGCCTTGTACTTAGCTTTGTAGTCGTAAAATCTCCGGTGCCTCCATGTTGTCAAACTAAGAAAACATCGAAGCGTGACTCTAAGCAAATTATTGAAGTGAAATCCCTGGCTTCTCCCAATAACAAAGAAATGAGATTGATTTTTTTTTCCACCGGAAAAAAACAAACACGATAAGTGATAGAACCATTTTTCTTTTTTTTTTAGATCGACCAACAATTTTCTTCATGCAATCTGGAGAATTCTAATTAGTTTTTTCAAAAAACATTTTTCCATGATTCCATGAAGAATATTCCCGAAGATAGTTTCTCGTTTTACAAGAAAATATAAAAAATTGAATCATTGGAATAATTTGCTGTGGATCTATTTTTGATACAAAAGATTTTATTATGAAGCAGAAATATAAAGATTATTGAAAGCCAGTGACATCGAGGAATAAAACAAGAAATAAATATAAATAATGAAGCAGAAATCTCTCTCTCTCTCTATATATATATATATATATATATATATATATAGAGAGAGAGAGAGAGAGAGAGTGGGGCAGGGAGAGAGATGTATTGGAAATATACTTAATGACTAAATTAAGTGTGTGTGTAAATTCATACCTGCAAATACATATATATATATATATATATATATGTGTGTGTGTGTGTATGTATATACAAGTGAGATGAGAAAGAATAGAGTACAATTCCAACGTTCATAACATTTAATTTAAAAGAGGGCTGAATACAATTTAGAGCAATATTATTCATTTTGGATACTACACCGAAAAAAATGTCAAAATCGCTACACAATTGTAGTCGTGTTTCGATGCGTATCAATGGATGTCATCAGCTGATGAGATGCATTGCTACGCATCGAAACAAAATTGCAATTGTGTAGCGCTTTTGACACGTTTTCGGTGTAATATCCTAAAATAAAAATAATAATAATAATAATAATATATATATATATATATATTAAATCTAGCCGATTTCATTTATATTTTTTTTGTTTTTCTTTCCATCACTTCTGTTATTAGATATCACTCTTTGTTGTTATATATATATACATATATGTATGTATGTGTGTGTGTGTGTGTGTGTGTGTGTGTGTGTGTGTGTGTGTGTGTGTGTGTGTGTGTGTGTGTGTGTATTTAGGCAGCAATCCTTGTTTCGTGCACATTTCATTGAATACGACAGACAAGGTGCTTTGATTTAGTATTTATCCAATTTCTCATGTGATCTAATAATTTTTTTTCTTTTCAGGTGATAAATTATATAAAAACTGTCCGAATGTTCTTTTTTTTCCGAGCGCTTTCGGCTATACATTTATCAGAAAAAAATCTATTGAACTTATTATCAGATTCCATATTAATGCTAGTTCTAACTTTCAAAATGGAAATTTCAAAATCTGATCACCCTAGTGTTTCATTAAAAACGTCACAACGTGTGGTTTATACTGCAACTATGCTGAGCAGACCTTAGTTACAGTGTCTGGGAGAGAGCTTGTTCACTAGAGTGATCAACCATTTGAACAAAGCCAGCACACTCAAGCCCTCGGCCACGATGACTTGTCGCTTTGTATTCCGTCTACCCAATTTCACTCACAAGGCTATGGGCGCGTCCCCGAGTGGTTCGAACGTTCGCTTTCTGACCATGAGGCACAGGTTCGAATCTCACCATAGTCGGTTTGTCAGGAATGCATCTTTATGATGTTATCGGACTGGAAAGTACCTGAAAACCATACCACGAGTTGACCCAATCCTTGTAGAGTGATATATATATATATATATATATATATATATATATATATATATATATATATATATATATATATATGATAACATTGTCTTTTGACATTTTATAACATTCATCATTGTCGATTACTTACTTACAATAAGTTTTATTGCTTCCCACAGATCTTATTTGCTCGGCTATTTTGAATTCACATATTTATTTTTCTTTCTTAAGAAGTGCATATCTTTTGTTAGACTAATATTTGGTGAGTATCTGGGACAGTCCATTAATTCTATGGCTTTGAAATTTTCATTCATCCGTGTGGAAATGTTTTCTTTCTTTTGCTTCGAAGACAAAGTTGGTAATTGTGTTTCAAGTTAGTTTTAGTCAAGTTTATCTTTCTTTAAATTATAGAGATAAAAATATTTAAAAGAGTATAATTGTGAATAGGTCCTCCGAATAAAATAAAGCTATTTACGATAGTTTTCCTATAAAAGAATTGTGAGATACCATACTTGTTTTATTGACATGAGATACGTATGCTAACGAGGTTAATTTTATTATTTTAAATCTGATAACAAGGAAGAAAAAAAAAAAGGCTGTCACTGACAACGAGTCGAGTTTCAATCCTGTCCTGTCTTAATCACATACTATAGTGCCAGTTTTTTTCTCACTCTGACACATTTTGGATGCCATAATAGAATGTACTTTGAAAAGGATCGACGAATATATATATATATATATATATATATATATATATATATATATATATATATATATATATATATATATTTGTTTGTGTTCCTCAGTTTTCCCTTTTCTATTACGCCTTTAATGTCAAATCTGGCCTGCCAATGATCTTTATAAGTCTATGTCTGTTTGTTTCTGCTCACGTTGATTCAATATCCACCAAGGCTGCCATGAAATCTGATAAAATCAACGTAGAGATAAGCTAAATGAATATCTATATTACATTAAGAATGATATCCGTGTCGCTAAATAATTTAGTCTTCATTCGTGCCCTTCACTGATGATCTTGTCAGTGTTTATCTACTTTCAACAACCTCATTCAGTAAGCCTCTACATTGAATGGCTCTTGGGTCTTGTATTGGGAAAACACCAGTAAAAAAAGGATGTTACTGTAGATCAACAGCAAATACTTGTGTAGTAAATTCCATTCGCTTACCCCCCTTCTGTGGTGCTGTACCACATTGATTTGAGTTCGATCTACATACGTGAACCGTACACTGATGCTTTGTCTATTTTTAGTTCAGTTAATGTTTCTTGGATGTCATACTGGTTTAGTCTTGTATCACATAAGTTTAATATAAATATACTTCAAAGTGGATCTCATGTCCTCATGGTGTTTGTTCTTTCCTAGGACACTTTAGCTGCACTGTCTGCTACAGAATATTCCTGCAAGTAAGTGTTGACGTGATTTCTTTGTTCTGAAAATGCGACACCGATGATTGAGTCGCAGTTAATATGGGGAAACCGTATGATTTGATATATGAGATGTAAATATGAACCTCATCTGTAATCGCCCCAACCAGATTTAATCAATAACTCGATTGTCCCTGGGTAATTGCCCAGTCGCCAAGGTATTGAGCCAGAAATGGTATGGACAATAATTCTTTCCACTTTGCCGTCTGATCAGACTATTAGTTACACCGTGTATCAGTTCAGCAGCAAGAAATGTTTTCTTGCAACACAGCCGTTTCAAATAATCAGTGATCAAGTGAATTCGTCAGAAATACTCAAAGAAAGAATTCAGATTTTTCGATTTCTGATATAGAAATGGTTTACATACAAATGTGAAACTGTGCGTCTTTTTCCAGCTCTGCTTCATTGTTTTGTGTAATTCATTTGATTATTTTATTCGACAACCAAATTACCTTCCATTTTCCTGGAAACAAAAAAGTCGTGCTATAGAGTATTTATCAAGGAATTTAATAAAAGTTATTTCGAAAATTAATTAAAGTTCTTCAGATTTTGGTAAGAAGAGAAAGAATTTCCATTTGATGATCTTCTACGGGTATAAAATAAATCATTAGATGTGTCAGATGAAACTGGCAAACCAACTGGATGAAATTACAGGGTGCGACGGGTACATTTTCGCCATTTTATATTTTTTATTTCGCGCATGCGCATTGTTTTTGTTTTGTCGACTGTAAAGTATAATAGGGTCAATTGGACACCATCTGTGAGAAAAAGAGCACCATGATGCAATTCACTCCGTCAGAAATTTGGAAACGGCATGCTGTTCTGCTTGGCATTCGCGCCGGAAGCTCCAATACGAACATTTGAGAGTGTTTGCGTGTCAATCTGAAGAAAGTGCAGAGGATTCGGAAAGAGGTGGATGAGTCTAATGGTGATTAGAAATGTGCACGGAGTGATGACTAGTGAAAGTGACGTTATACCTTCATTCATCTTCCCACAGGGCGTCGGACTCAACACAAAGGCCTATATCAAGTACCTTGAGGAGGTAAGGGCTGCCCCGGATCAAGAGGGTTGCTGCTGGAAGACGCTATTTCTGGCAACACAGTGATGGCTGTCAGACTGCAAACACTTGATTATGTGTGGGGCGCAGTTGAGCAAGAGACCAATAAAACCCCTTGTAACACTAAAGATGAACTGAAGGCAAGGATTATGACAGCATTCACCAACTTAAACAAAGACACCATCCAGAAAAATTGCAGAAGATTCCGAAGCCCTCTAAAGACTTTTTAACGATTTTATTGAATAAATGTACTCTTTAGTATTTCAAGATATCTTTGGGTAATTTATATATATATATATATATATATATATATATATGTGTGTGTGTGTGTGTGTGTGTGTGTGTGTGTGTGTGCGCGCGCGTGTTCAAATGAGATGTCAGTGTCATTTTCATTTTTGCGCAATTTAGAGGACAATTTTTCCATCGCACCTTGTATATACATTCCTGATAATATTTTAACCATATCCATGGATACAGGGTGTTTGAAAAGAAAGTCCCCATTTTAAAATACTTATCATTTATTTATTAACTATAATTTTTTCAAGAAATGGATATGAGAGGAAAGCGTTTAACATGAGGTGTTATTTAGGAATTAAGTCACAGGGTGTTAAATTATGATCCATATATGGTCACTCATACATAAAATAGGGAATCACTTTTCAACCACCCTGTATATTTATGAGTGGACGTCGAGGTCAAAAGCCACTGGCGACAGTCTGTTCCATGCCTAAAAACAATCTTCACACTTAAAGATTGCGTTTAAGCAAGAAACAGACTACTTTTATATTTACTTACGATCTATCCCTGATATTGAACAGTTTAAAAGTATATTTTTATCATATATATATATATATATATATATAGATAGATAGATAGATAGATAGATAGATAGATAGATAACACGTTCCAGCGAAAATCCGAAGCCTTAAGTACACTCCCTCGGACATTTTGACCAGTACATACGGGTCTTCCATCTCAGGACACCTAATAAATAGCCATAATTGTGCTGTTAGTTTTAGTGCGGACTCTTTTACCATTCTTAGCAGGACCCACTCTAATTACCACCTAAAAGTGTTGGAGGCCATCTATATTTTATCATTAAAGCCTTCTCTATGTAAACAGAAGGACTTTGTATTAGGCTTCCAACTAATTACCATCTAAATTTTTTCCCCAATACACTTTGTCTATTTTCCTCTTTCTTTTTTTAAATAATTTACCTCGATTTAGCTCTGTTGAGCGAAGTACGAAACCGGTTAGCCTGCCTGTTTTTTCATTTTTACTTTTTATTGTCATCATGAGTGTTAATAATAAAATTAATATTAATCTATTACTGATTTAGACCTCCTTTACCTTTAAAATCATTTCAATTCTTCTTGGCATCGGTTCGACGGTGCTTTGGAAACATTCTTTCGAAATTTGACTGCAGTTTTCAAATTTTCCATTCTATCGGATCGCAAAAACTCTCTGACACAGGGTGACAGTATTAGGTCGAGTGAAGTCAAAAAGCTCATTGCGCTGTCCCGTGGACCATTCCGCGACGTAGCAACGTATCCATACAGCCAACCACGTGGTCAGCCAAGTGCTCAGTCACGTGGTCAGCCAAGTGCTCAGCCACGTGGTCAGCCAAGTGCTCACCCAATATACCCAGGTACACTGCGGAATCTAACGGTACAAAGTGTCCCAAAGTTTTAACTTCGAGTTCTTTGGTGGAAGAAGTTTGTCAGTTTCGACTGACTGTAGAGGAATCAAATTCTTTGTTATTTACATTTTTTGTAGAGACTGGAACAAATGAAAACCCGAGGCAGCCAAGTCAGAAGAATATGGTGGGTGCTGAAGGGTGGGGTTCCATTTCAACTCTTTAAGATTCTGCAGGGGCTTCTTTACATCTTGTCTTGCATTATAGTGGTGGATAAATTACACGTTTTCGAATTACCAAAATCGGTCGTTTTTCTTGAATAGTCGCATTTAGATTGGTGAGTTGGCTGTAATATGTCATTGAAGTTATTATTTCGACGGCTGCAAAAAGCTCAAAGTGTATTATCCCCTCTAAAATCTCACCAAACGATAACTTCATTGAATGCAAGTCCACTTTAGTCGCGAGCCCTGTACATTCATAGGCTTGTTTTTAGCTCCGTTTGTGTCGAAGGTTATGATATCCATTTTTCATTGCCTATGAAAATTCTTTCCGAACACGGATCCTTTTCGTGTTGTAACAGCAAAGCAATCGCTGAAGATATGCTCCGTCAGAAAATGTGACCACTCTCTTGTCGAGATTGGAAACGAACCCAAGTCTCATCAAATGGCGAAAGCTGGTTGAGATATCGCTTTTCAAAGTCTTAGCAAGTTCTTCCGTCAAAATATATGGTTTCTTCTCCATCACGGTAAACAGAACGTCTTCATCGACGTGGGGGTCACCCTGGGTATGGGGGATTGTTTAAGTTAAAATCACCCTGTAAAAATCTGCCAAACTCTCCGAAGAGCTGGAGCACAATCTAAATAAAACTTCTGACTGGTTTTTGGTCGCAGTTTCGACTCGACGTTTATTCCTTTCCAAAATTCATAGAGCATAACATGTCGAAAGAGCAACTGTTCATCCTCCATCTTTAAGACATTCATTTCTGGACAAATGGTCAACATTCGACAAATTCCTACTCACATCTGAACAATGACAGATTATAATCTCGAACACACTAGAAATCAGCACTCATAGAAACCCCAGTGTCAAGATGTGGTCATTTTATATTAACAATAAAAATCGGTCAGAAACTTTTGCAATGATCTGAGGCATAGCAAAAACATCAGATGTGGCAGCAATATCCAATGCTCAGACGAATGGCAGACTTATCAAGTTGTAAGATAGATTTTGGTGAGAAAACTGTCTATCAGTGAACCAACTTTCCTAACAAGAGACCTAGTTATTTATTCAATATAATCATCCTGTTTCCTGTCAGTGATAAACATTTACCGAAGAAAGCGCAATGAGTTAGTCTCCTGGGAATAAGCATCAGCCATGTTAATGGAGGCCAAGAGAAGGTTCTTCTGACACGATAAAAGGAGAGCAGTTACATTTTGAAAGCCTTAAATATGCAGTTTGCATTAAACGAACTGTATAGAGACATAGCTTATGTGTACTTGACAATCAAAATGCGCCGTTCGGCTGCTCGATAATGCGAACAATGAAGATGTAATGTAACGCAGTAACTTGTTATCCCGAAGCTGAAGACTGTTTTAAATCAATTCCGATGTTTTTGTTATGTGACGCCGTAGGCTTTCGGCTTTGCTAGCTTCAATTGTAAGTAAAGAAAGACTTAATCAATGAAAAGTTGACTGCAAGTGACACAAATGAAAAGGTCTATGAACCAAGAACGACATTGTTTGCTGGTAATCCTCGACACAGAAATCTTATTCATAAGAAAAAAACCTGATGGATACGTTCTTTCTTTTGTAATGAACGAAAACGTTTCTGAAACACTTTTATTGAACACCTGTTATGAGCCGGTGTTTATTCATGTTGTTTCCATTTTCTAAGGAGTGTGTGCAAAAAGGTCTCCAGTGAAAAACTGTCGATTGCATTCAGTCTATAGTTTTTGAAACCGAGCGTTGGAATTTGTTTATATTATATAAGTTCCCGCACATGCGCATACATACACATTCTTACAGTAACATTTGCTAAACGTAATATTTCTCTTTTTCCATTAGTATACACCGCGCTCAACTGGTTATGTGACCCTTAACGGCCAATCAGTGATATCCTGGGCTAGATAGCAAAATTTTTCAGGGTAGATGCCATGAAAATGAGCTGCTTCCGAAACATTTTGGAAAAAACCAATATCTTGCAACATGCGATGCTAGTTTTGTGTGTAAGGACAGATTTTTGTAATTTTCGCTAGCATTTCTAGACTTTCTAAAAACATTTTTTTTCACGTGAAACAAAATTTCAGTTACATTCTTTCGAGTTCTCTCTGGCCGTTTATTTTAGCGTTTGAGTAAATATCTCTACCGAAGGCAGATACCACTAAGGCCACCCACAGATATTTGGTCAACCCAACATACCATTGGACAGGGCCCACGACCAAGGGAGAAGAGTAAAACATCCTTTAGGTAATTTCTAACCCCTGTATTTGTTTCAAGGCCAAGGTTTAGCGCATTTGCTGAAAATAAAACTTACTGTTAAAATAGCATTCTCTGGAAATAAATTCCTAACATGCCCAAGAAAAAGTTTTGACTTTTGTTTTAATTTATTCTTTTGCTTTGTGCACTTTTCTTTCGTTTCGAATTAGCGATTTTGAATTACATATTTCGAAGCAGAGAAAAAACATCTCAGAAGAAATGGCGCCCCCACCTCCTTATCATGAATAATAGAAAAATCAGTATGTATATTCAAGCTGAAAAATGGAAAAAATTATGATACTGACATTTCGTTTGTCTTAAACTTTCACTTTGCAGATAATTATATATTAAAAAATACACCGAATTTGGACGATATTTTAAGGACCCATTAGGAAGCTGACAATTTAAATGTATATTCACGATGAATGGAATGCGAATACACAGAACGTAAAATGATACAGTTATATATTTATATTATTATGCCATACGAGTATAATAATAATAATAATAATAATAATAATACGTCGACGCTGTCGTAGGTTGAGTTATAGAATCACTTTGAACTCCATATCGATTGCTATGTTATATCCACAGTGTCTGCTATGTCGTGGCTACGTAAGATTTTGAATTTAGTGTTGTTCTTCTCCTAGACTGGTTGACAACTACGGTTAGATAGCACAGTCTACCCTGCTATTTAACCCATATTCTAAAGTATACAAAATATAAAAGTAAATATAATACTATTTCCCTTTCATTAAAGTAAAAGTTTGCTTTTTTGTTAAAAGGAAACATCCTTTTTGGTTCTTGACAGATCTCCCAGTGAGCCTTTTAGTTAACAATAGCAGATAACAAAATTCGCAGACATTTATTAATAGAATATTTTAAGTTCTCCCTGTGTACATCACACACTGAGCCGTATACTAGATTAAAATAAGAACTTATTAGTAATTTTAATGACGAGTCATTTGCATAAAACGAAATCACAATAAGATTCATAACAATCATATTTTTTATTAACACTGATGTTTAAATTACAGACCCCGAACCCAACACACAGATTTCATACATAATCTTCACGAGTTACATATATTAATCTACAAGCGATAAAAATTCTTGTTCAGATCCGGACATTTGGGTTTTGATTAATTAATGTTATAATTAATTAGTTATGCATTAATTAGTAATGAGGAGAAATAAGTTAGAAACAACATGTAGCACCAGATGACCTGTCTGCTATGAAAATCAGAATTTCAAATTCTGGCTACAAATACGAATTACGAGTACTAGATATAAATTACTACGACCTCCAAGATATTTTGTTTTAATTATTTGCATAAATAATTATGATCAATTTATTTTTCTATAATATTAATTAATCACAATGATCCCGTCACGTAAACGTACCATTTTACAGTTGTAAATACTTCTGGCTTGCTTTGTCACTAAAATAGTTGCATATTTCCTACCAACGCTCTACGTATATATAAAATTGAATATTTGTAATGTTGATTTTCAAAGCAAGCAAAAAAAAATCTTGTCTCATTTGGTATTCTAAGTTATATTTATTAACTATAAAACTCGCAAATGTTTGTAAAATCCAAATTTAAACTGAATCAGCAAAGAGTGTCCACCAACGTCACCTGACCGATTCCTTTGCTGACTTCACTTGATCGTAATAACTGGTCTCGTGCTTATTAACAGGACAAAGAAGAAAAAAAACGGTATTTCTAATATCATTTCTCTGTCGGTTGCTGGTGTATATAAATAAAACAATTACCGCCAGTGAAAGTGAGTCTAGACAAAAATGTACCGACATTTCTAGTTCCTGTTTATTAGGCCTTATTGTCTTCCAGTGCGACGAAGATCTCCCTCTCTGATTTCATTTGTTCTGTGTTTGGATGAAAGTGGCGCCCGGCGCGATCTCAAATTATTTTCTATTTCAAGCCGTAAATGGCACTGACCTCTACGGAACAATAAATGTCCGCAAAAGGTGGCCTTCTAATTGTGTACTGTATTCATTACCCGGCCTAATAACAAGGCCGATATTTGTAGGCTATTCTAAGCATCCAAAGGCCAACTACTCGAAGATTCTTTTTAGCTAACATCCTCATCTTTGGTGTTTTTATCACAACTTTTCAACCAGCGTAAAGACTTCCTTAACATATTTCGATGTTAATTCCCATCTTCTATTAAAAGTTAATTCGTGGAAATAAATATAATAAATATAATAGTCTAATAGTTACAAGGTTTGATGAAGTGCATGTAGCTATTTGGCGGCCGTGGTTTCAAAATTTGGTTCAATTAGTGGTTAAAGTTAGAAAACAGCATCACAAAGATGCATTTACAAAGATGCAAATAGAATTGAATCAGACATTATGTCTACGTAAAGGCAGGATGAAAGCAATATATTCACAACGGATAAAATAAAGGTCTTGATTGAAAATTCTCAGAGGGTTACTTGAAGAATATAGGAGAGTTCAAAGGTTGAAAGGATATGACTACAACAACCAAGATGAAGATACCATTTCCGATTAATCATGCTATTGGGTCAAAATAAACATTGAACTGTAGCTGCTTCATGTATTTAGACACAAAGAAACATTAAATCGTAATAAATGTTTGTCTTATATATTCAAAGACAAAAAACATTGAATCGTAAAAATCATAAATTTTATGTATTTAGACACAAAATATTATATCGTATATATGTTTTTTCTTATGTGTTCAAACACAAAAACATTGAACCGTAAAAAACATGCTTCATGTACTTAGACACAATGAATCATTAGTTATAAATGTTTGTCTTATATATTGAAACACAAAAGACATTGAATCTTAACAAACATAGATTTCATGTATTTTATGTATTTAATATACATAATATATAATGTATTATATAACCTAATACGATCATTCCTGTCAAACCGTAAATTGAAGGTCGTTCTCAATGGATTCTCCTCCAGTTCCTATCCCACGAACGCAGGTGTTCCTCAAGGCTCCATTCTAGGTCCCACTCTACATAAACGACCTTCCTGACGAAATAACTTCCCAAGTTGGCATCTACGCGGATGACACCACAATTTATTCCTGCCTCAAAAACAAATCTAGTCTCGTTGACAAAACTCGCTTGGCCGTGCGTCTCGAAAAGGACCTCCAATCGATTGTGAACTGAGGCATGAATTGGCTGGTCAACTTCAACGCTTCTAAGACAAATCTTCTCTCTATTAATCACCACAGAGATCCTTCCCTTACCTCCATTAGAATGTCTGACGCTCAACTTCTCGAGAGCAACTCTCTGCGGCTTCTCGGTCTCACGTTGACTGCTGACCGGAGATGGAATAAATACATCGAGTCAATAGCCTCGTCCGCTGCAAGGAATGTTGGCTCCCTGAGCCGCGCTAGGAAGTTTTTCTCCCCGGAGTCGATCCTCCAGATCTACAAACCACAATTCGCCCTTGCATGGAGTATTGCTGCCATATATGGTCTGGTGTCCCTTCTGTCTGCCTCGGGGTTCTTGATAGGCTCCAGAGGCGGATATGCAATGTGGTTGGCCCTGCCCTGGCGTCTCATCTACAGTCACTTTCTCACAGACGCGCCGTCGCCTCCCTCTGTCTGTTCTACAAATACTTCCATGGAAATTGCTCCGAGGAGCTGCATTCGCTGGTTCCCAGACGTCACGAGTTCCAGCGCCTCACGAGGCTGGCTCTCACCCCTTCACTGTCAAAACTCCTAAATATAGCCGTCTCTTCTACTCTAATAGCTTCATGTCTCGCACCTCTCGCCTGTGGAAGTCCCTTCCTTTTTCCTGTTTCCCTGTGAGCTATAATCTCCAGCTATTCAAGTGTAATGTCAATCGACATCTCCAGTTGCCTTGATCTATCCACTACCCTCATCCTTTCTTCTATCACTCCTATATGATCTTGCTCTAAATTTTCTGTAACCCCTTGCGTCCTAGTGGCTTCCTGCCTTGCTTGGGGTGAAATGCTTAAAAAAAAAATTTTTTTTAAATTTAGACACAAAGAATCATTAAATCGTAACAAATGTTTTTTTATATGTACAAACATAAAACATTGAATCGTAACAAACATATGTTCCAAGCACTTAGATACAAAGAAACATTAAATCGTAACAAACATGTGCTTCATGTATTGTAAAGAATAAATTGTAACACAATTTTTTCTCAGATATTCAGACCCAAAGGAACTCTGAATAGCAAGAGACCGTTGTTAAGGCACAGATATTGAAGCATAGAAAACATTTGTATCAAATATTACGAGACAACGACTAAAACCCATCTCTGCATCTACTGATTTTCTTCTACTTCCCTTATGTAGATGTAATTTTTTCTTTCTAAAGACATTTCTATCTGTATAAAATTCTCAAAGTCTATTTGTCTTCGTACAACTTTTACTGTGGTGTTAAAGTGAAAAAAAATAACTCATATTCTTTGTCAACTGAACATGTCTCATTGTTAAAAATAATATCATTTTTTCTTAATATCCATAAATAAAGGGCCAATACTGTTTGTGAAAATGATTCAAACCTGAAAACAACCAATTAAAATAAAAATAGGACGGCTGGTCCTACTCGATCCGGGGTTCTTCCTACGCTGGTCAGTACTGACGCCGGCCAACTCATGGTTATTCCTTTGACCGTTTCGTTTCTTCATCCACTCTGTCCCACGTTATGATTGGTTGATTACAGATTAGTGAAGATCGAAGCTTCGTCCGAACTTAAGTGCCGAATTGAGTTGGCGGAACCGTGTTATGAGAACCAGAGGAAAAACATACGTCCGCTGGTGAAATTCGAAAAGTAAATCACGAAGAAATTCGCTGGGTTGATTTTCATTTGGTTTTATATAAATCTCGATACACAAAATTAACTGTTCCCCTTGAATCTTCTGTTTTACTAAACTTGGAGCGAAATGTTAGGTCGTCGGGACTTTGAGTTATCAATTCTTCACGTCAACCATTCTCTTGTCCGGCTCGACGTCACCAATACTCTTCTCGGCAATTCATTTCGACAGCAGGACACGTGACATTTTTCCAGTGTCACTTCACGCTCAATTGCAACTGCTCCAAATCAGGCTTCAAGTGGCGTACGATCTATATGCTCATCGTATAACTTTAACCACGCCTTCAGATTCATTAATATTCATTTTCTTCGACCTTGGATTGACGACACTTGACTCTTGATAATGGATCAACTATTCAAAACAATATAACTTTGTTTTACATTCTTTTGATACTCTACAATTATTGATTACGAATTCATTTTTGTATATAAGAATTTACTCCACATCAGCAAAGAATTCACTCTACTTTTAGAATCCTTCCCTCGACAAATTCTTTTGTTCATTTTCAAAATGATCACCAATTGTTTACATTTTCAAACAACCCAAATATTGCCTGTGTTGATCAGCAGTTCTTATCATATCTAGAACAATGTCAAATCGGCTAAAAGAATTTATCTACGTTCAACAAATAACTACGAAATCTTATTTTCCAAAACAATCGATTTCAAGTCCAATTGTTTTAGAATTTGGTTTTTAAGTAATTTTCTGCACTGTCAAGAAAATCATGCTTCATAATTATTTTTCCAACCTCTCGTATTTTTACTTCAATAATTTTCACATTGCAGCCCTTTTAATGCTCCAGTTTCATTCAGGATTCTCACACTAACTCTTTTCTTAATCCTATGTCACATTCTTTCCAGCTACTATCAGTGAAGTGACACTTTAATAGTGTCACAGTTTAATAATCAAAGATTTTAAAATATAATAAATGTCGCAGTGTATTTTAATTAACAAATAAATATTACAATTATTATAACTTTCTAACAATTTCTTCGGGATTGCTAATCAAAATGTCCTTTTTCTCCAATTTTCTTTCTTTTGAAGTTATCTCCATGCAGAAAGTTTTGCAATAAATTGCAAGAATTATCAGGCTGTTATTATTCCGTCTATTCTTCAAACAAGTCAACACTTGTGTTGTTTCAATGAAAACATTTTCTTTCTCGTCTGGTCTGAAATTCAAAGATAAAACCTTATTAATAATGCCATTAATAATTCAAGATTATTATACTTATCTTTATGTTTAGACAGATCTGTTCTTCAACCTTCCTCGGACGTTTTTCGAAGCAAGTAATTTTTAACTTTCTGTACCTTTTAAAATCAAACCACACTGGGATGACAATGACTGTGGTGACATTGCTTGTTGCAGCATTACAACAAGTGGTATCAACTGAGTTGACATTCATTTACTTGACATGAATTATTCTAATATGGAATGGAGTGATATCAAATTTAGAGCATTGATTGAGACGACATTGGTCTGGGTGATATCGAATGGGTTAACATCCACTGGATTGACATCAACTGAAGTGATATCGATTGAAGTGATATCGATTGAAGTGATATTGATTGAAGTGGTATCGATTGGGGAAATAGGAAGGCAACATGGAATAGTTTTTCTCTGAACAGCGGATCAATGAACTGAGAACAATAATGCAATTATATACGCCTGTGATTAGACGAATGTCTCAGTGTGTGCGCGAAAGAGAGTGTCTGTATGTATTCGAGAGAAAGTGGAAGAAAATTATGTTTTAATATGTATGTGTGTAACACAGCCTCTGTGGTTGTGTGTAAGTTTCTTTGTCTGCATGTTTGAGTCTCTGTTAGTTTAAGTGTGACTCTGTGCGTTTCAGACTCAGTGCGTCTGTGTGTCCGTGTGTGTACGGATGTATATCTGTAAGAGACATAGGGTATATGTCGGAGTGTCTATGCTAATCTATGTAAGTCTGTGTAATAATCTATATATAGATTATATACGTGTGTGCATATGTATGTAGATGTATATGTGTGTATGTGTGTCCGTTGAGCTCTTGACGACAATCTTATGAACATCCGTTTCTTAATATTAATTACTGTATTAAGGAAAGATATGAAAAAATATTATCAGCTTCGGTTAAAACATGAGGAAGGCTAGAAAACGGATCGGCTTAAATGCAGTGATCTAAACAATAACAATGAAGATACAAGTCACAATAATTCTTGTAATAATGATATTTCTTTTCTTAAAACCAGACTCGGACTTCCATTTCTTTCTTTTTCTTCCTGATATTGCTGTTCTGCATAAATATAGAAGAGCTTAATTTCTATCTCCCCCCCCCAACACCCACCGACACCACAGAAAAGAGAGTGAATATCAGTTTAAAAAAAAAGACGAGGAAAAACTTTGGCCGTGAGATAGAGTTAAGAAGACGAAGAAGAAGGAGATGGAGGGGGATGGGGGAAGGGGTGAGGATGACGATGGTGGATGAAATCGATGGAGAAGGAAGAAAATAGAAATGAGGGTCAAATACATATCCAGGACCTGGGGACAATTTTTAAACTTCTGAATGACAAAATAAACTTTCTTAAAAATATTTACAGAAAAAAATATAAAAAATAATCATTAAAATAAGCGTAAAAAGCCAAGATAATATTTATAAAAATTTCCAACTTACCCGTATTTTTTTAAATATCTTCATTCCTGAAAGAATTAATGCTTTCCTAAGGCAACAAACATGATTATAAAAATGTTAAAACATTAAAATAAAACGGTTAAATTCATAACTTCATGTTATTTAAAACATATAACATACAAAGTAACCCTAATACTAATTTACATAAAAAATTGTCATTTTGCGTCTTCCATAGTTTGCCTGACTTTTTGCCAACCTGATGAATATTCATGAGCGTTCTGAAATTTAAAAATTTTGAAAAACCAATGACATTTTTCCTCTTGTGTATAAATACTCGTTACAAAATAAAATCCATGCATTTTTCTTGATAAAATCCCTGACACGTCGGCTAAGATAAGTTTTCATTTTGGCTTTATTCATATTGTCCTTTTACAGGTATACTTCATCTTAATTTTTTTACTTACATACTAACACACACACACACACACACATGCACACATACATACATACATACATACATATATACTTCCTACTGGTTAATCAGAAATTAGAACACGCAAAACATTTTATATATATATATATATATATATATATATATATATATATATATATATAAACATACACGCACACACTTTCTATTACTAAGAAAGTAATACAGACAATGTGTGTATATGTGTGTATGTATGTGTATGTATGTGTGTGTGTAAAACTATCAGGGGATGAAATAATACGTAGGCAAAAAAAGAGGAAAAAAGATAGGTAACTAACTTTAATCTACCTCGGGGATTATTTGCAGTGAGTACCTTGGGCATGACTGTGTTACTTCATATATTTTATGTCGACCTATTGTCCTAATGACAAGTCGGGAAATAAGTTATGCATTTCGTCTTTCCTATCCCGGAGACAGTCATTGGATTTCTGGTGCAAACAGCTATCAGATCAATATTGGTAAATCGAGTCTAGAGAAAAGTATTTGGGGTGAAATCACAAAGAAAGGGGAAAATAAACTTGACGTCTTCGAGGGAATGGGCGAGATTACGAGATAAAAAAATATATAAATGCTAGTTGTTCTTCGGCGAGAAAAATGACAGATCTATTCAAACTCTTTCGCAAAGTTTTACTCAAACGAAATCATAGATAGATAGATAGATAGATAGATAGATAGATAGATAGATAGATAGATAGATTTTATTATCTAAGCCAATGTTCTTAAAATGAAACTGGTAGACACGCTGACGTTGATAAATTTTCAGAATATAATTGTATGGCTAAAATAACTTGCAACTTTTAATTTATCTAATTTTATTAAAAAATTGTTAAAAGTAATCTTGATACTAAGTTCGCACCAAGCAATGTGATTTAAACCTTAAGTATCTGCGTGGCCGTGGGGGTACTTAGTGTGGAAGAAACTGAGAAAATATTCACTTAAGAGGAAAGGACAATAAAAATGACAGAATTCAAAGAGACAGAAGATAGCAACTGACGCTGTATTTCATCTTTTGAAGAACTCGGAAGAGAGTTTCACAAACAAGCTTTGCAAGAGAATAAACTATTAGAATAAAATCTATCGTTACATTTCGTTATTTCAACAGTAAAGTGATGAGACCTAATTGCCACTCTAGTACTACATCTAAATTTATGCGTTCGAAGTATCACGGAGGAAAAACCATTAGAACAACCGCCATAAAAAATATTTCTAGAAATTATACATGTAAATTATGTTATGGCGGTAGGAAATTGACTGAAGCCGAGGTGACAGGTTAGAACCGATAACACTGAAGGATCTTTAGATTGTGTCAAAAATCTCTCGATACAAAACAGAAACACCAGACCACATATGTCAATACTGAAATATTATTATTATTATATTATTATTATTATTATTATTATTATTATTATTATTATTTCTGCTATGGACACACTACCTACCAAGTCTGCAGAAAGACCTAAGGCAGGTCGTGGTGTGTTGTTATGGCCACATTTCATGTTAATTTTTTTTTTTTTTTTTTTTTTTTTTTTTTTTTTTTTATTATTATTATTATTATTATTATTATTTTTTATAATTTATATTTTATTATTATTATTATTATTATTATTATTATTATTATTTTTTTTTTTTTTTTTTTTATTATTATTATTATTATTATTATTATTACTCGATTATTTTATATCTGTATACAGAATCTTTGGCATTCATTAGTTTTTTAGCTACTGTTTTTATTAGCTTTTTTGCCTGTTTCGACTTACGACGTTTACTTGCAGCATTCTTATTGCTTCATTTATTTTGCCTTGTTGCAATATTTTAATGAAGAGCTACAAGATTTCTTTTGGATGAAGACCTGAATTGGATGGAACGACATTCTATTAATTTGATCTTTTTAAAGTTTTTTTTTTCTTTTTTTGCAAGGTTGGCAATAGCTTTTCAAAATATAACGGATTATTGTCTTTCATGAATACACTCTGTAGATTAAAGTGTCTTGTTTACGACTTATACACCTTAAAAATTTTCAAACTTAAAACATTACACGAACTTTCTACTCTTGTTTTCGAAGTTGCATCGCTTTCTATGAAAAAAAAACACGATTGATTGATTGATTAGTTTGTTTAACGTCATATCAACTCCTCATGGGTCATTTAATGCCGAAATTTAATTGAAATATCTTGAACACAATTTTATGGCTTCAACTACAGATAAAATGTATTGTTGGTCATTTTGCCTTAAAATCGAACTGTTGGTATTTTTCATATAAATATGTGTTGCTTGTATTTTTACTATAAAATATATACTTTTAGACTTTCACAGTGTTTTGTTTTTCTTTGGGGTTAGACTATTTGCCCATAGCTGGAACCCTAACAGGTGCTACCACACCGGGTTAGGTTAAACCTGGGAACAACAACAGTTAAGACGTGTTTTCACACTCCTCAAGATCTCCAATCTCTTTCTGATCAGAAACCTTGCTGCCGGATGTAGTTACTCGTCATACCCAGGACTAACACAAACACCAGCGCTGCCATCAGATTCATTACTAAATAGGACTGGTGAGAAATAAGTTTAATGCCCTTCTCTATACAACTCAAACGCCTTTCTTTTCGTGTAGTTAATGCATAAGTGTGATAGTTTGCTTGCTTTCAAAACTTCTTCAGTGAATTGAGTTGTATTTGCTTTTTATATTTACATTCTCAGCATCGACCTCTTCAAATATTTTATTCTTCTTCAATCCACTAGTCTTATTTATTATTTAATTTTTTCCAACATGTCTTTTTTTATTACATTTTTCCAGTTTTTTCTCACAAGAAAATTGCATGGATTAACTTGACAGAAGAGTACAAAAAGAAAAGGAATTTTTAGATTCACTGAAAACAGAATGGAATCAATTATCAAACTTATACTTTGAGTAACTTTTGCAACAAATGCCTAAAATTTGTGCTGCAGTAATCAAGGCTAACGAAGGATATTTTGACGAGAGCAAAATTGAATCATAAAATACTTACTTTCATTTATCCATGTATAATAATTTTCTCCTATTTACAGTACAAAACATCTACTTTTGGGGCCAATTTAAAACATTACCAGAGATTGACTCATAATTTTGAATTGTAGTGTAATTTGGCAGTGTTCCTTATTTTTTTTATATTACTGTAAAATTTGTTTAACATTTTCTAAATATCTTTCCAAACATATACATTTCCAAACATTCTATCACATCTTTACACACACACACACACACACACACACACACACACACACACACACACACATATATATATATATATATATATATATATATATATATATATGAAATTATAAAATAAATATCAATAGCGGTACTATATATATATATATATATATATATATATATATATATATATATATATATTATTTATATATATACAGGTAAAATGAGAACAAATGGAATATAATTGCCTTGTACGTAACATTAAATTTAAAAGAAGGCTCAATACAGAGTAGAGCTAAATATAATTTATTTTAGGATATTAAAACAAAGACATGTTAAAAACCGCTGAACAATTACAATTATGTTTTGACACTACAAATGCGTCTCCTAACATTGCCTGAGGAGACACATTTGTAGTGTCGAAACATAATTGGAACTGTCTAACTTTTTAAAATGTTTTAGTTTTTAAAATGTCTTAAAATAAATAAATATATATATATATATATATATATATATATATATATATATATATATATATATATATATATAACAACGAACCTAAAAAGCCAGGCAAACCTAGGTTTCACCTACGCGGATCGTCAGGATATGCCGGCGTACCCTGAAGATCTGCGTAGGTGAAACGTAGATAAGTTTGCCTGGCTCTTTAGATTCGTAGTTAGATTTGCTCTACTTTGTGTATTGAGCACTTTTCTTACTTATTCTTACTTTACTTGCGTCGGAGGTTTTTTTTCTTTGGACTCTGAGCTTGGATTCTAGTTGATTGTTTTCGCCTGAATTACATGTTCTTAGTTCTTTCTTTGTTTTTATTCCTTTATTCCATTTATATATATATATATATATATATATATATGAAAGTTTAACAGAAACACACACACCCACATATACATATATGCGTGTATGTATATGAAGATATATATATATATATATATATATATATATATATATATATATATATATATATATATACGTGCATATGGTAAAATATAGATTTCTGTTATGCTCAAGGTTGAACATCAAATGGTATCAGTCTGTTTAATGCATGTAGGCAAACACACACATGTATATATATATATATATATATATATATATATATATATATATATATATATATATCACAATGTATCAAATGTCTTAAAAAGTATACTGATAAAACACTGAAATTTGCAAAATTGAAATTGCTATAAACTTGGAAATCTGTTAAATTCTGTCTTCGAAGAAATACAAAATCCATTCATTTCTATTGTTTCATGTGTCAAAATGGTAAAACTTATCCAGCCTAAATCTTCTATAAAAGAATTATAGAATTATCAATGATATCACCGTTCACTTCGATTAATCAAAAGTTGTTTTCATAATATCACCTTTTCTAAGATAATAATTAAAGAAATTAATATTGATATAGTTCCTAGTCCCAATTTAATTATATATTTTAATCAAACTCTATATTTTCCTTAAGACCTAAATAATATTATCAAAAATTATAATTTGAATTTTATGTAATCCCGATATTCTTTGGATATACACACTTTATTTTCTTTCTAGTCTTTTATTCTCCTATATTAAAACATCATAGTTACATTCTATTGTAGAATATTTCCTCTGTACAAATATTTTATCTTTAAATTTTATTACAGGCTAAAATATCATTAAAATGAAATGCAGCATTTCTAAGAAACGAAGTTGCATGTTAATTATTTTGCGTTTGATTTTCCATCTTTGAAGTATGCTCAGAATTCCCTTTGTTCACATAAGTCATACTATCATTTATATATATATATATATATATATATATATATATATATATATATAGCTGGCCACTTGTATTCGAGGATACCCGTCTACTAGAAAGGGCGGCTAACCAATCCCTGTTGCAAATTCTCGCTTAGGCACATTTGTGTTTGTTCAACACCCACAAAGCCAACCTTTGGTTTCTACTGCAACTATGCTGAGCAGAAGGTAGTTACAGTTTCTGGGAGAGAACGTGTTATCTAGCGTGATCAACAATCTGAACAAGGCCAGCACACTCAAACCCTCGGTCACGATGACTTGCGACTTCGTGCTAGCACAGTTATCGACGGCCCACAACTTCACTCACAAGGCTTGGGTCAACTCGTGGTATGGTTTATAGGCACTGGGATCGTCCCACTCCAGACCTATAACGTCAGGAAGTCTCCTTCCTCACAAATCAACCGTGGTGAGATTCGAACCCGAATCTCATGGTCAGAAAGCGAACGTTCTAACCACGCGCGCGTATCCGTGTGTGCGCGTAATCGTGTTTGTACATGTGTGTGTGAGTGTGTATACTATTTTTGTGTTTATGTGTGTGTGTGTGCGTTTGTCTGTGTGTGTGTGTGTGTGTGTGTGTGTGCGTGCGTGCGTGTGCGTCTACGTTCGTGTTTGTGTGCGTGTACAGTGTACAAGTGTTTGTAACATTTTTTCAAAAGAACGTACACATCTCTAAGAATAGAGACACGGATCCTCGTCAGATTTGGTTTGGTTTGGTTTGGTTTGGTTTACGGAACATCAACCTCAATGGGTTATTTAATGCCGACAAAATTTTTATTGCTGGTAATATTTTTTTTCAAAAACGTAGTTGGTAATGTTTTTTTTTTCAAAAATGTATTGCTGGTAATAGTTTTTTTTTTCTTCTAAAATTCATTGCTGATAATAATTTTTTACAAAGTATTTCTGATATTAAAGCCTTTTTTTTACATTTTCATAGTGTTTTGGCCCCAACTATTTGCCCATACCTGGGACCCTAACATTTGCCACCACCCCGGGTCAGGATGGACCACGCTCCTCAAAACCTTCTGTTCGGAGGCCTTGCTGTTAGACGTAGTTTATCGGCTTACCCGGATCCTTGTCAGAGTCGCACACTTTATTCTTGAACTGAGGTGCGCCTGCGTAAGGCACAGGCAAACAAACATCCTGTCTATACGTAAATAAATACCTTCATGTTTGGAGACTATTGTATTAGTTAAGACCATTATAACTTATACTTTTTTTAAAGTAAAAGTGTCTGATGTCCAAATGATTGCAATTCTTTCCTATCTTTTCTTCAGCCTCAGTATTTCTGGCAGTATTTCACCGCTTAAATATATTTTATTTTCTTATTTTAAAAGGCAGCTTTCTGATTGTATTCATAACATCTGTGTGCCTTTTGCACAATTCTCTGTAAATTGCCCTTCCAACTCACTCTTATATAATCTAAATTGTTTTACAGTGATCGCTTCATTCTCAATTTATACGTATACATTTACAGCTTTGTTTTTGTGTTCAATTTTTGTCTTAACTTCACTTTCCTCTCATACACTTGTTTTTGGAAAGAAAATTTAATTTCGCAAAACTTAATGAAATTAAGTGACATATGAAAAAAAATTACCATTGATTTTCTAAAACAAATAAAATTTCAAGAATAAGTTCATTCATTTGTGAATAAATTCTGAAAGTATTATAAAAATCCGACAATTATTTGATTTTTGGGAGAATTTTCAAATCAATGTGTTTTTCACCGGAAAAAACGCAAAAAATTAATATAAAAACTACGTCTTGCACTGACGTAAAAAAACAAATTTTAACCAAAATTTCGAAAGTGTTAGAAAGGTTTTAAAAAATTAAAAAGCAATTAAAAATTGCTTTGGTTTTTTCTTAATAATAACATAAATATTTTGACGATAAAACTTTCTTTTTATTAAGTTTGTGGCCTTTTTTCATCATGCTTTTCATTGTTTTTTTGTTTTTTGTTTTTTGTTTTTTGTTTTTTTTTCAGTGAGCTAGTGAAGGGACCTAATTCAAATTGTCTCTCATCGTCTTCCCTCACAATTTTCTTTGCTTTTAATATCTTATTCATTGAATACCAATTCCCGATGGATTTCTGTTGTTTTAATCAATCAATTTCCTAATCGATGTTTTTATAATCATGTCTTTAGAGACATTAATTTGACTAGATGATTTTTTTTCTCGATTACCCAGTGAGAATGCGAGAATTGGAGAAAGGTTTGAACATTATTAAATGCAACGTGCGCCTAAGGGAGGCCTGGATTTCGTCTGCTGAAATACAGTCACTGAATCTAAAAATATGATGATTATAGTTTGAATTCATTAAATAATAATACTACACCTATGGACATGAAAAATACTACCAAAATTGGAGATCTTACCAGATGAAATAAAGGAATCAAAACAACAAATTGTAGTTAATTGTCTGAATAGTTTGCCTAAGAATTACCCTTTATGTAACATTTTATCTTTCAGTATAGGAAGTATCCATTCTGCTTTTACATTATTCTTCGCAAAGTAACGACAATTTCACCACCATTCTGTTCTTGTTATTATAAAATTCCGATGCTATTGTCGGAGTTAGCTCCTCCTTAATTCCCTAATTGGCACTAGGGGTCTCTTTCCCTATCCTATAAATACTGGACGACTTATCGCCTCGCTTTCTCTTTTTCATTTCTTCATTTCAGCGACTACAATGTAAGCTCTCTTAGAAGGGTCATCGAATCAGTTATCTGATCAAATCTGAAAATTGTTCCTCAGCGGACAAATTCCCCAGAATGGATAAAAATCCCTTTTAATGAAGAAACTGAAGAGGTCATTATATAAAGCATTCTCAAATAATCCAATTAGTAAGACAATCTTGGAAGCGGCTTCTCTATGAGAAACATTTATTAAAACCTCTGCAAAACTGACAAAAAAAGATATCATTAAACATAATCGCAGAGCGTCTCAAATATTATCCAACGAAACAAATAACAACAAACTTGTGAGTAGATAATATTTCTAGCTGGAAAATGGCGAAGAATGAATCGGCTAAAGCGCAGTCATGAAACTCATAAAGTTCCAAGATTCCCGTTTCATTTTCCAAGGTTTGAAATTCCGAATTTTCCTTCTTTTACGCTGATTATGATCCAAGTCTATAGAATCAGTTTATAAAAAATTTCACAGATGTTACTAAACGGGGGTGGGGGGAACAAAACTACGCCTTCCTCAAAATCATTTATCCGAAAGTGGGCGCTGGAGGCGAGTCTGGAATTCGGATATTTTCGCGCCAATATCCATTACATTAATCGCATATCACCAGTAGCTAATTTGCCATTTGTCCCTGTCCCCTTGTCAGTTGTCCCCTGTCCCTGTCCCCTGTTCCTGCTCCCTGTCCCTGTCCAGCAGTCGTTTATACCTACGTTAATGAATGATGATGGAAAATCTCTTCACGTCATTGAAGTCCATATCATTGAATAAAAGAAAAGTTTATCGGATTTTCTACAGTTAAGACACTGGTATATTGAATCTATTCAACAGTGAATTAACTTTATTCCACAGAATAATAGAATATCATTCTTATTCCGTTTTTATCAAAATGTTTCGACGATGGTTATCATGAAGTAAAAATGAAACGAGAATAGATACCTGAATTATTAATCGATATATATATATATATATATATATATATATTATATATATATATTGTGTATATTTAGGCAGCAATTTTTCATTAATGCATGTTTCCTTAAATAATATAGACAAGTTTTGTCTATTTATTTTAGTTCCTTTGTCTATTAATATTTAGATCCTTTAATATTGTCTGATAAGCTTAATAACATTATCATTGAAGGACGAAAGGAAATCACCATATTGATACATGTTTAAATCCAATCTAAGCTTTCGGCTTACATAAGCCTTTATCAAAGATGACAATTACTTTTCAATATATCAACCAATACACGGACGAAACAATAATGATAGTGTGACGTCCCTACAGCCTTCGCTCGCTCCTCGCTGCTTCGTTCGGGTGTCGCCGCTCCAAACGTGACGTCCGCCTGTCTGCGTCAGTCGTATTGTCTCGTCCTGTGACGACCAACTGGCTTAGTATTGGTCGCGGCACCCAAATGTGACGTTCTAACCTTTTGGTGATTCGGATGGGAATCTGGTCAGATCCGATATCAGCCTCGTCGTTCCCAACTCGCTTCCAACGTCTGGTTACCGAAGTAACTGCGTTGATCTCCAGTCCGCCTACCCACGTTATGAATTGATCTTAGGCAGACGAAATCAATCAGTCGTTGGGGACGTAATGCAAGTTGAGTTCAAATGAGGGTGGTATCGCACAAATATGTGTAAAAGAAAATAAAATAATAACTCAAAAGTTCAAGGTATCAAGAAAAAAAGATAACAATACTTTATATCTGGTTGCTGGATACATCGGGCTGCGTCTATCTCCTGACCCGCTATATGGGTTGTGACACGTTGTTTTTGTTAGGTGAGTTTTAACATCTTAAGTTGTCTGTTCTTTAAGAAATTGTTTTTTGGTGTGTCTTCAGGCGATAGTCGTAAAACTTATTTTGGTGATATGCATCTAAGTCGCTCTTCAAAAATAAATTGTTCTTGGATTGAAGATGAGTTCGGAAGTTGCGCGAATCTTTCAAGTCAGCTAATGCGAGGCCCACTTCAACTGCGAATCGGAAGCTGATCTGAACTGGACTGAACTGGGAAACTCTCTCATTTTCGCTTGCTGCGACTTTGCTTATATGGACGCCGACCAAAACCGGGGTGGGCTTTGTTGGGGTTTGAGGTTCCTTGATAATTCCAAATCCACAATCCCCTTCTTTTGTTTTCGGTCAGGAAAAATTTATTATTTCCATTTTTGGAAGTCTTCTCTTACCCCTACCTTCATAGGGCGTCAACGATCCTCCCACTTCTTCGCAGTATCATCTTACACCTATCCTCTTGAAGGAGTAGTGGCAGGCCTCCTCCCCTGCATCACATGATCACCTCCGCCTGGCTCTTGTTAACATTCATACAATGGCCGATCAACAGTGTGGGCGTGACCAGACTAGCCTTGTTTCTTAAAAAAAAAATATCTTGCTTAAAGAAAAAAAAGAATTATCTCCTCTTTTTTCTTTTTTTTTTTTCTATTTCCTTTCCTTCTTTTCTTTTCTATTCTCTCTTCTTCTCTGGCCGCCAACAGAACAATGCGACCAGTAGTGTGATAACCTCAATTCTCATCTGGACTTCGTCAGTCAGATTTTCGCCAATTATCAGAGTGGGTGGTCGTCCAGCAATTACGGCCAACTTTTCCGATAATATTGTTTCACTCGTATCGCCACATTCTAACAAAACCCAGACCTTGTCTAACGATATCTTTCCCTCGACAAAGACTTATTTTCCTCGTTGGTGGTCAGGCAGTCCCGTGACACAGTTTTCCGGCATTGTTTACGCGGCCAGGCATGTTGTTTTAAATCCCTAAAAATGTTAGAGTTTATATATATATATATATATATATATATATAGTTTTAAACGTGTAAAACCGCATGTTTTCCTTAAAGATGTAATCTGTTTTACGTCCAACACCTCATTAGAAAAGTCGTTGGCGAATAGTATAAAAAAGTTAAAAAAAAAAACAAATAAAATTTTATTCTGTTGTTTACCATCCTCCCTTATTTTTTACACCTTCCCCTTTTTAATATTAAATTGTATTTTAATCGTGGTTCCTCGTCTCCTCCCCTTTTTTCTATTTCTCGCGATTATCGTTATATTATGCATTTGCCAACGATTCTCCTAACGACGCATTAGCCAAGAAAAGGTTGCCATTTTAAGGAAAAAAATATACGGTTTTATATGTTTAAAACTATCTATACGTTTTGTGGTATTAAACATTTATATATATATATATATATATATATATATATATTAAATTCATGAAGAATTAGTTTTCAGTTGTTGTTTTTTTTAGAGGTTCTTGTACCATTCCAGAATACAATAGACTGGCACCTATCTTCACTTCCTTTGCTTCTTTCATGATTCTATAGCGTAAGAAACTTTATTACTTAGACAAGTACATTCGATTTTGAAAGCCGATAATCCTTGGGTGACTTTTCGATCGTTTATCAACGTGCCAGAGGTGATTGGGATATTTCTAGACTAACAAGATCACAGATAAACCTGCAATTTTACAATCCGATTTTTTCAAACATCTTACTGCCCGGAGTATCGATAAAACATACAGGATCTCATCAAAATTACGCCGAAGGTCGATATCTATTTATTCCTATGGTGTACCGTAAGTTCACTTATGCAATGGACGTATTCATTAAGCATAAAAGACTGGCCAAGGGTTGTTTTCGTCAGCGTTGGATAATCCATTTATAAATCGGACCGCTGAAAAAAAGCCTGTTTTAACTGAAGAGTTACGTACCTTAGGTTATTGATAGATAAACGCTGAAATGCCTTTAGTGTTGTGCAGTTTGCCTGCAAACAAACTTACAAAAATGAGACTAGTTGTGAACAAGTTCGCTTTATATGTTCGATTCTTTATCGTTCTAACCGCCGTTTTTATTAGAACTTATTAATTTAATATTTATATGTTCGATTCCTTACCGCCATTTTTATTAGAACTTATTAATTTAATATTCTGACGTTTGACAAAGGAATACAAAATATTTCCATAATAAAATAAAATCTGTTGTAAATATTTTCTAATTTATGAAATATTTTTAAAGAAAGACCCGTTATTCTTCAATGATTGCTTCTTAAGATTCATTGTTTCTATAACAACATTTCACTCACCGCAACTTCGTGCCTCTATCGCGTATCTGTTTTATCCAAAACATTTTAGTTAAAGTTGAACGCAGCCCGACACCCCCGAGATATCGTAAATGTTAACTTTGACAGCTGGCTTATCACACGGCTTTATCCGCTGTGTCCTGGTGAAAAACTGTATTTGAACTGTTTGGTTCAGGAACTCAACTCACCTATAAAATATTAGTTTCATTTCCCCTTTTCGAAAGTGTATCTCCTGACTGAACAGGCACCAACTAATTCATACTCACTTCATATTTTAATCTGATATTCTTTCAGGGCGTAAGCGATTATGCATCCCTAGAGATTATTATTTTCTTCATTGTCTGCCAATTGACATGTATTATTAGGAAAGATAGTGGAGTAGTTTCCCGTTGCCTTCTCCACGGTTTGGAATTTCTGGTTTTCCTTCTCTTTGATCATTAACCAAGTTTAGAGTGTTAGTTTCACACATTGCTGTGGGATGAGGAAGAGATATGTTCATGCCTTACTTATACGGTTTGTCGATTCCACTTTTCGCGCTAATATCCATTACATTTTTCGCATATCATTAGCAGCTCATTTAACACTTATTCTGTCCAGCAGCGGTTTATATGTGCATTCATTAATGCCGATTATATAATTGTGGCACCGTGTTGATAGTGTTTGGTAGATTATACATCCTTTATCATATTAGAAAAACATATGAAGAAAACTCTTCAGATTATTAAAGTTCATGTCATAGAAATAAAAGTTCATCGGATTTTCTACTGTTAAGACGCTGCTATATTGCATGCAATTTATCAACTAGCATCTGAATTCAACCGACAATTAATGCAGCCAACAGATGTTGTGTTGTATGTTAAAATGACAACGACAAGGGTGAAAAGTCGGAATTAGTATTCAACAAGTGTAAATATAACTATCATTAAAATATCATCTTCACTAAAGTATGAAATCCAAATGGGCCTCACTTTTACATTTGTCCATCCGGCTAAATGTATCCTTTTAGTTTGTCATTTTCCAACAGTTCCTATTATTCAATCATCCCAATGTTGGTGGTCAGATTATTTTTTTCCTTTTAGTTATGATTCTGTTGTTCAATAATAAACAATAATAATAATATGAAAATTTAGTCAATGATTGTACATCGATGATCACATATTTTTTTACGCTTTTTCAATTTTTTCTGACTTTATTTTTATTGAAATATTGTCATCTTTCTTTCAATAAATCTTGGACAGCGGTGACTTTAATGAACGGGCATTGATTTCTAGCTGAACTCTCAAGAAGAATCTTTAAAAATCTTGAAAGATTTTAGTTCTGTTTATCAAAAAATACCATTTTTGTTTCAACTTCAAAGCTTCGAATCTTGACTTTGAAATCATTTTTCTGTTCATTACAATATAAAATGAAGTAAAAAAGCAGAAAACAGAAAATCTCTCTGAGAAAAATTCTCATGTGTATGTCTATGTGTACGCGTGCTTAGTAATTGTGCGTATATGCGTGCACATGTGTTTATGTAATGTGTGCTTAGTGCATGTGCGTGATTAGTGTGTCTGCTTAGTTTGTGCGTGTTTGTGTCTGAGTACATGCAAGTGTGTGTGCGCGTGTGTGCATGTGTGCATGGTTGTTTATATATGTGTATGCGCGTGCATGTGCGTGTGCATGTAATATCACGATTCGGT
Organism: Acanthosepion pharaonis; assembly: GCA_903632075.3. NCBI lineage: Eukaryota > Metazoa > Mollusca > Cephalopoda > Sepiida > Sepiidae > Acanthosepion > Acanthosepion pharaonis. The sequence goes on from CAHIKZ030004269.1 coordinate 1,199,534, forward strand.
CATAAAAAGAAAAGAGAATTATTCATCAGTAATACAAAAATACATTTTATTTCAACTTCATAGCTTCAAATCTTGACTTTGAATTCATTTGTCTGTTCACTACAATTTAAAAAACAAAAAAAAACGCTTTGAAAAAAATCTGTCCGGGTGAGAAAAAGTCCTTGTGTGTGTGTGTGTGTGTGTGTGTGTGTGTGTGTGTGTGTGTGTGTGTGTGTGTGTGTGTGTGTGTGTGTGTGTGTGTGTGTGTGTGTGTGTGTGCGTGTGTGTGTGTGTGTTTATGTATATGAACGTGTGTGTGTGTGCATGTGTGTACGTACATATGTGTGTGTGTGTGTGTGTGTGTGTGTGTGTGTGTGTGTGTGTGTGTGTGTGTGTGTGTGTGTGTGTGTGTTTGATGTCGCCATTCCATCAGACAAGGAAAAGAGAATTATGCATTAGTAATTCCAAGAATACATTTTTGTTTAAACTTCATGGCTTAAAATCTTGACGTTGAATTCATTTTTTCTGTCCATTTCAATGTTAAATGTCGTAAAAAAAAAGGGAAATAAAATCCTCAAAGACGTGCTGAAAATAATCTGTTCAAGTGAAAAAAGCTCTAATGGCGTGCTTCTGTATGTAGCAAAAACAATTGAGCATAAAATTAATTTTTATACATGTTTCATGGCAATTAATTTATTCACGTGTCAAATTTCCGCAATGAAATTTTTTGGACAGACATTGGTTAGATGGTAAATTACAACTTAGATCCTAAATTATATATAGAGTAAGATGAGTTTTTAAATTGTAATGAGATAGAACACGTCCGTAACTCTGATATTTTGAATGATAAAAGCGATTTTTGACTCGAGCTAGAGGAGCGGCTACTAAGAATTAAGACACTAAAACTTTTTTAAATAATTTTCAAAAAAAGGAATCGTAATTTTGGGGAGGGTGCCACCACACACTATATATATATATATATATATATATATATATATATATATATATATATATATATATATATAGCACCTAACGGGCTGTACCATTCAGAATTTTCTAGCTATAAAAATTAGATTGTGTGTTTATAAACGATAATTTGCTAAACAGACGCTTCTCTGTAGCTGAATGGTATAGCAGGCCAGATCAAACGACTGTTTCCGTATAAGAATATAGGTTCGATTCCTGTCGTAGATAACGATATGTAAATTTTTTATATATTGAGAACAGTTTTGGAAGAAAGATTTATGACAAAGTGTAAAATATTTTCATATGACGCGTTTCGTCTTTTGCAAACAAACCTAATCTGATAAAATCCTAGACACGAAACACATCACAAGAAAAATTTTTCCACTTTTCATACATCTCCATATATATATATATATATATATATATATATATATATATATATATATATATATATATTCAGCCAGCAAGAATTTCACCAAATGTCACTCTTTTACTCGACCAACCAAGCGCGCAACAGACACCCACCGCTCGTCAAATTTTGCTAAAGATAGTCGTCTCATTTCCCCGGTACCAAGAAAAGGAGAACTTTTCAACTCCTTGAAATTCTGCAACGTTATCTAACTCTTGACTCTAATAATGCTGAATAAGCAATATCGTGCCACATTGTAAATTATTGTCACTTAGTTGCTGTAAAAGGGACTGCCCGCCAGGATAGATAAATAAATTTTCGCACAGTATACGAATCATGTTGCCTTGAATTCGCTTACGAAACGGGAGTGGGAGGCTATTGTGACAGAACATATATCCAATAGACTCGTCCCAATAACGACAGCATTCACATTCTGGTAAAATTAATAAGTTCCACTTTGCCGACCGAAAATCCATTACGCAATACCAGCCTGGTGAGTGCTGAATCACTGTTATTGAGACATTTCAACCCTTGTGGCCGAGTCGAATGGGTGAGCTTCCTGTTTTGTTAAAACGAGGTCGTCGATCAAATCCATTCGTATGGCTCCACAAAATAAGACATGAGGCCGATTATTAAAGTCTCCAGCCTTTAAGGATGGGGAAATTTCAAAGCCCTATGACATTCAGGATAGAATAAGGATCTTTCCTAGAACACCTTCTTTACATAGATGAAGGTAACAGATCATGCAACGCTATTTGGGAATCTTAAAGAACAAAACTCGAACAAGATGAATTAATGCACAAGAGAAGAACTGAGTGTTGGTAAAGTAGGATAGGGTAGATATATAAAGCATATATTTGCGCCCTCTCCTTTAAAAGAAAAAGATTCCTCCGAGATTCCAGCGAGTTGTTCTATAGCCGAGTATAATGTATTGCTTTCCTGTTCAAATGAATCCAAAAGGCTTATCACGAATGATCTTGGTCTTAGCTACCAGTACTCTGATTCGGTTGCCGACTTTGTGGACCCCAGTACTGCTCCTTAAAAGGTCACGTCGTCAACATAAGCGAAATACTTCGCCAATGTGCTGTTACCAGGGAGACTAATTTCGCCTAGGACCGGGAAGAATGAAACAAAAAAATTAATGATTTTCACTTTACTACATTTACTTCTACCATCGCACCGAGGGTTGCATATATCATTTGGATCCAGAAGCGAAAGTTAAGCTCATTAAATAAGATTTAATATGATCTTCTGTGAGGAAATCTGATGTTTACCATGATCATCGCCTTTGGAATTTACCGATGAAATAACAATTTCCTTTGATATCCATACTATTGAAATCTGTTGTAACTGATGGGTTAGTAATTAATAATTTTTCTACCTCCAATTTATTTCTATTTGGTTTTGTGCCTAAATAAATCACTCCACCCATGCATCAGTTGTGTCTAGAGCAAGACAGTCTGATAGAACCGATTCCACTTCAAGCGTGTATTGAATTCTCAGTTGTTATTTTACTAGACGGTGCCATTCCAGTATATCCTTCTTATTAAACCATACCTGAATGAAGTTTATTCGTGCCTCTTTCTATGACTATAAGAGTCAGTATTTGAACTCGGCACGCTAGTACGATTTGGCGTACCAATAACCGTTAAGTTACCTGCACAAAAATCGCGTCTAAAGTTGGTCAAATCAGTTAAGCCAGAAGATATATAATATAAAATCTGACGTGTATATAATTTTTTGTTTTGATATAAATATTCTTTTAAATGCAGCTGTAACATGACATTTTTGTTGGTACAACTGCGAAGCACATCCACTGGAATGATGTCTAAAATAAAAAAAATAATACAACGTTTAAATTTAGGGACTGATACGCACCAGTAACAGCCTCAACTAAGTGATGGAAACTTCAGAAGAGAGATTAGATTCAAATTGCATACATTACACAGAGAAAAGTACCATTTTAACTTCTTATAGATAAACATTACATCGTAAATTGAAGTAACACATATTGTTACTATATAATGGCAGCAGTATAGCTTCATATTTCGCCTTAGAGCTATGACTACATTCGAATGTAAAAACAACAAACTGAATCTAAGAATAAGACCAAAATCAAGAGAAATAAAATATGATCTTCTATGCTTTATTTTCAACTTGAGAATATAACATTATTAATATGGACAATTGGTCAGATATGGTTCCGAGAAATTCAAATCAACGACGGTAAAACTATTTGATTGGTTATTCTTTTACAAAATTTATATCACTCCAAATATTATTAATGTTCGACTTTATTAATCCGTCCATGAAAAATGTGAAATATATGAAAAGCTTTTCGTTATTACTCGGATGAAATATGAGTTTCAGAATTCAGTTTTCGAAATCGATTTTAGCGCCTTTGCATCAATCATCAACAATTCGACAATTAAAGTCAACAGCGTATTTCACGGTTTTGAAGAAGACACGCTTTATTGATCTGATTAAGATTTGTGGCGGAAGATAGCTTACTCTCTCTTCCTCACTCACTCTCTCTCTCTCTCTCTGTTAGTCTCCGCTTCTTGCGCACGCGCGTCTATATTAATATGTATAGACAGATGATATATATATATATATATATAAAATATATATATATATATCTTCCATGTGGTTTTATACAAATAGTGTTTGTCGGTTTCCTGCTACGTGCTCAGTAACATGAGTCTAGGTTCTTTTATCAAATTGCATTTTTATTTTATATTAACAGAGGAGTCAGTCTCTGGCCAACGATTCAGAAACTAGAAGGTTGACTGGAGCTGTTCCCAATGAAGCCACTGAAAATTAATTATCTGTTTTACCGTACGCTAAAACAACGATTAATTTATCATTATTATTATTATTATTATTATTATTATTATTATTATTTGCTTCGTTTTTCCAGATTATGGCTCTCCGCAACTTCCTATCTTTTGTTACTTTATGTCCTGGTTCTGCCATCTACTCACCCATACTCGTTAAGTCAGTTACTCGATGTTCCCTCCTGATTCCATTACCTTCTTTATGTCCTGTAAATTCAATTAACCCTGATTTCTCTTTAGGTGACATAGACATTCTATCTATCTATCTATCTATCTATCTATCTATCTATCTATCTATCTCAGCGGTCTGTTCCTATCTATCTATGTACCCATCTCTCTCTCTCTCTCTCTCTCTCTCTCTCTCTCTATATATATATATATATATATATATATATATATATATATATATGTGTATATGTATCAGCAGTCTGTTCCTATCTAACTGATTATTAATATCAGTTTTTTCTTGTAATTTCTATCATTCTTAAAACTTAACCGTTGCTTACATGATCTGTTCAGATCATTCACGGCATTCAATGGTAGAAGCACACATCATTGTCGCTTCATGTCTCTTTATGTATGAAGAGATTTCCAATATTCTCTGCAATCTAAGAGATTAACAATTATATAAATTTCATGATTTATTTATAATAATAATAAATATTCATTTGTAATTTGATTAACTTTCTGGCGTTCTATAGAGCAGAATATTGAATATTGAAGAGAGTTTGTTAGAGATTCGAGTCATTAGATTCTTACTGATAATCGCCAGATATATTCGATGTCAGAGACACGCGTAACAATAGTAATGAAAAAAAAAGAAATTGTCAATTAGTATTGGGAAGGAGACAGAAAAAAAATACCTGCTGATCACTTATTCTTATTTTTTCTATATGAGCCGTGTCTCTTCAGGACGCAGGTGATCATGGCTCTCCACAACTTCCTGTCGCTTGTAGCTCTTAATAAATTTTGTCATTTTCTTATTTCTCCTAAACTCTTTTCTGTTATCCATTTACTCGAGCTCACTAAGTATCTAATGCGCTGTTTTTCTCTGTCTCTCTTGCCTTCAATCTGTCCTGTGAGTATCAGATTTTCCAAACCCTCCTTCCTCATTATGGGCCCTAGAGACGTCAACTGACTTTTTCTGGTGTTAACTTTAAGTTTCCATTTTGTTTTTATTTTCTTTAAAACTTCATAGTTCCTCACGTATTCGGTCCATAGTATCCTCAGCATCCTTCTGTAGAACCACATTTCTGTTGCTTCAAGTCTCTTCTTCATCTTTGAGCGGATTGTCCAGCACTTACTGCCATACAAGAGGACAGATTTAGTACTCTTTTCCTTGTTTATAGTGACTTATCTTTTGGAAGGCATCTTTGGCTATGCCACTACGCCATCGGATTTCAGTGTCATAGTTAGACATTGTTTTTATTATTTACATTATTCGGACTGTTATCCTCATCTTCATTGCCATATTCACAACGTTTCGGCCGTTGTACGCTCCGGCCTTCTTCAGGTGATTGTAATTTCGAGCCGAACCCTTTATTTTGTCCTCCACGGGGTAGATTGTTCTAGTTCTACGTGCTATGCTTTTCCAGATGCCTCAGTTATTTTCCTTTAACTGAAGAAGGCGGGATCGTACAACGGCCGAAACGTTGAGAATATGGCAATGATTGAATAATGTAAATTATATAATTAATCATAATACGTCATCTCAGAGATATAGACAGACAATCGTTTTCAATCTCTGTTGACAGTTCATTAATTTATTTTATCCTAAGTCCTTCTTATTCACTTTACCAAACAATGTCTCCGTGTCGTCATTTCTCTAAAATATTATATGAACAACACTACACCACTCACGACAAAGTACCGTTGGTATCTCAATAAATCAATAATGAAATTGAGATATGTTTTTATCCTCAACACGTCTGCAGCAATTACCATTGGCCATATTGAATTAAAAAAAATAGGATTTATTGAGGAAGAGATTTTCATTTTGTTAAAATTCTGAGCTGCCTTTTACTTCTAAACTGATACTCAAAAATTAATTGCATCTGAATGATTTTGAAGTTTGTTTTTCATGTCCCTTCACGATGGAAACAATCACGGCCCGCCAGTTTCCTTTTCTTCATTATTTGTGGATTATCATGACTTTGGAACGATAATGACGTTTACTCCGTTGCCATATCCACAGTTTTTAGTTAAAAACTGTGCTTCTCCTAACCTACTATTTAATCCATAGCAGGGAAAGAATAGATTAATTGATGCATTTCCTAAGGCTATTAGTGCGATGTAAACACAACAGATTTAGCCAGAATTTGACCTCGTCTCGCCAGTTCTATTTCCGGCGATATTAACCATTGATGTTACTCCAATCTTAATGTTCTTAATAAACGAAAGAGTTCTCGCTCAAAATATTTCTATCCACATTTACTCTGATTTTAAGAAACATTTAAATAACAAACAGATTGTAATATTTTTTATTTAACATCCGTAGAGAGGAATTGAATGATATCTAAATCTGATTGAACTATAGAAGAAAAACATTTAGAATTAAAATAAATTTAAGCTACGTACATAATGCTTAAAATTAGGAAGAGGCAGCTGAAATTTCCCGGACATGTAATGAGAAAAGAGCGCTTGGAAAATCTGATACACACAGGACTCAAACCGAGAATATATATATGTTATTTACACTATTTATATTTGAACTATTGTCCTCAACTTTGTTGCTGTTATCAAAGAGAAGAGTTGCAATTTCATATCCCTCATTCATCGTTAGCCTATGAACATTTCAGCCCACCATTGTATGTAACGGATGTTGTTTTCAGTGTGATGTCCTAAAAGTAATCTCTTCCTACATCGGAACACCAAATTTCGACAGTATATACATACATATATTCGCCAAGAGGCATTGATGAACTACTTTGTGCAATAGACTCTCTATGAGTTCTTTATTTGGTAATTACTGGGCGGCCATTAATTCATAGTAGTGTGTACTAATAAACTAAAGATGAGCAGGGAAAACAGCGATTAAACTACATGGCAAGATTTTGTAAATAGATAGCAGAACAGAAATTGAAAAGGGACGTTAATGGGACAAATATTTCTTAGAGGGACGAAAGACAGGTCGTTGTGGAGAGCCATAATCATTCACGACTAGAGGATAACAGCGGTTAATCTACCTAACGATCTTTGCAAATGAATAGCTGAACAGGGACTCTCAGTAAAAGGGCAAAAATTTCTTCAAATTCCATATGAAGACGTGGAGAACCATAATCTTCCACTTACTAAAGGAATAGAAAAACACGGCGTGTAAATCAGAAAATGAAAAATGAAAAATGCATAAAATAGACTGGAAATCATAGTAGGGGGACAAATAGAGGACAAAGTATAGGATGTTGTGGAGAGCCATGATAGCCTACGCCTGAAGAGACAGAGAGAAATAACGAGTAATCACAGAAAGTATGTAACTGCATAGCAGATCAATGGCTGGATGGGATAGTAAATAGACGAATTTTTCCTCAAATAATAGGAAGAAGTGGAGAGCCTTGATCATCCATATCTTGACGGAATAAAAGGAAAGAGCAGGTAAACTATAGAACAGGTTTTAGTAAATACATAGCAGGACAGAGACAGCGAGTGGTAATAGGAATTTAAAAATTGTTTAGAGTTACAAAGCATAGGATGTTGTAGAGAGTCATGAACATCCACATTCTGAAGAGACTGAAGGAAAAAGCGAATTAAATACGAATCTTTGTAAATCGGTAGCAGGACAGTGATTGAGACTTTTAATAAAGTGGTATTTATTATAGGAATAATGAAAAGGAAGTTAGAAATCAGAAAACCAAAAATATTCCTGGTATTTAATATGGCACCTTGCATTTATTGGAAATATTCATAGAAATATGAGTTAATTTTTTCTTATTCAGTTTATTAAACAGGTTGTTAATTTTTTTTCTTTAAAACGGAAAATAACTGGGTTGAAAATAATTCACTAAGAATGTACTAAACGATCCTAAAGCAAGGAAAAAGAAAGAAAGGAAAAGGAAGAAAGGAAAGATAATAACAAAAGGGGAAAAAGAAAGGAAAAGACATGATATCAAAACAGGCCGCTGGGTGTGGACCAGATGTCGGTCAGAGCCTCTGACTGACCTTAATTTTTGTTGAAAGAATAGAATTGAGATATCGGTCGCGAGCGCTGACCGACATTTTCGTAGAAGAATTCTTATCAAAATAACGAAAGGTAACTTTTAAATTAGAATAATAGAAATGAATTTTACTTTAGTCAAAGAGAAAGTGTCTTCGGGTTGGGGAAGTGACTGGTGAAAACGATATACGGAATTGACCTGTTAAGAATTGGACACCCACGTTAAGAAAGTGGAGATATTTCGACCTAGATAATTAAGATTCTCGGCTATCAGGAAAACAAAGAGGTAAAAAGAAGAGCAATTGTTTTTGGACCACGGAGGGCGCCAGGAAGGCGGAAAAGATCCTTTCTAAAAAGTCAAGACTAATTAGCAGCGGGCTGTTTGACAAAGTCCAGGTGAGAGAGGGCAAGGATTGTCATTTTGCGTACGTGCAAAAAGGTGCGAAATCGGATTTTGTTTTTTTTTAAAACCAGCACGATGTAACCACACCCGCCAACAAAAGGGAGAGGGTGTTCGGTCAATAACAATTGGTCGAATACAATCACGTGACCGCGGAAGAAGAAGGAAAGAAAACCTCGATCAATAACTGTTGGACGAGGCGGTCACGTGGGCTGCGGAAGAAGAAGAGAAAGAAAGGTTCGATCGGGAACGATTGGTTGAGAGCGATCACCTGACATGAGAGAGACTAAGAGAAATAGATATGCGCCGCCCCCCAAGAGCACTGTGAGAAAGTAGGGGTGAAAACAATAACGATAATGGAAAGTCAAAATTAATACGGCTTTTGAAATTATCGAGAAACCCCTGACGCCGACCGACCCACCCCGGTTTGTTGCGGCGTCAATATAAGCAGGACCCCAGTCGGCAGAAATCAGTTGGAGCTGAAGTTGAGTTGAAGTTGGAGTTAGGTTGGGCGTGAGTTGCAGTTCACCCTCGGACGACAGAAGAATCCTCGAAACAAGAAATCCTTCCAGCCCAAGTTGAAGACAAGAAATCTTCCAGCCCAAGTTGAAGACAAGAAATCTTCCACCGAATTGAAGCAAGAAATCTTCCACCGAATTGAAGCAAGAAATCTTCCACTGAATCGAAGCAAGAAATCTTCCACTGAATCGAAGCAAGAAATCTTCCACTGGGTTGAAACAAGAAATCTACCAGTCTAAACAAACGAAGAAGAAGAAATACAGTTCACGTCGAGAGAAGAACCAACTGCGAACGACCGATGGAAATTAGCCCAATGTCGAACTGAACCACACGCCGACATACATACATGATTCTAGAAAAGGTAGACATTTTTTTTTTTTTTTTTTTGCTATTTTTGTGATAGAAGCTTGGTGCCATAGTTCACAGAACGGGTCGGGAAATGAGAACACTTTTGTTTTTATGTAACGGACTTTAAGATATAAAAGGTTGTTACCCTTTTATCAGCAATTTTGTTTGGTGTCGTGAGTTTTTATTTTATTTGTGTTTTGCCACCCCGTCGGACTCAACTTGTATCGGCCCCTGATCCTGCTGGTCCTGTCTGTCTAAGATCTAAACACAGCGTGGGTAGACAGACCGGAGATCGGTATAGTTGCTTTAGTGACCAGGTATTGGAAGCGAGTCGGGAAAGGCGAGGCTGGTGATCATCTGACCAAAGGGTTGGAGCGGCACGCTTGGACCCAGGAGGAGCGACCAGGAGGAGCGACGTCACCGTTGGCGCCGTAACCAAAGGATCCGACACTGGGCCAGGTGTGTAACCGTCACATAAATACCAAAATTCCGCAGCATTGTTTTTCCATTTCAGATATGTTTAATTTGTTGATTGCTTGCTTTGACTGCAAAATATTAAACTACGAATTCTTCTCTACGTCACACACACACACACATACATACCTATACAAATTCAAATTTCAATAACAATCATTCATTGGATAGAAATCAACGCTACTGTCTTATGCGACAATTTTGAAATCGCTATATTTTCGTATAGTAGATTTTGTGCACTTTGGGGAGAATCGGCTCCCAGAAGTCTCCCCAAAGCTCATTAACTGATTGGTCAGTGTTGACCAATCGAATTGACTGCACGTGAAGAGTGATTCTTCCCGCGCAGCACTTCTGATCAAATGATCACCTATAAAAGCAAGAAAAAAGAGCAGACGACACCAATGAGACTTCGGCTGCCACAGAAATCCACGACAGTTGAAGCTATGCGTCGATCTTCTCACTCAAGAACTCACAAACTGCATATTCCTTACACGTACATAATTTTATCTCTTGCACAGCAAAACTGTTAAAAAAACATTTATTACAAACTATAAACTCTTTCTTTTCAGAGAACAATGATAGTCAAAGAGAGACAACTCTCGTCTTACTCATTGCATGCTTTTTCTTCTTACACATTCTTTATTGTATACATTGCTGAATACAATTTATATATATAATGATACCTTTGCCTTGTTCTTTCTTCACATCAGTTTGGTTTCCTAATCAAAATTAAATAAATGTGGTGGAATTCCGCCACACTAGTCAGCCATTTTGTACTTCCAGCCATTTTGTACTTCCAGCCATTTTGTACTTCCAGCCATTTGTACGTTATGGACGAATATCCTCTTCATAGGTCTCTGCTCATGGGCGACAACAAGCAACCGAATCTCACAGGCCATTCCGTGTGAAGTCCACTCTTTTTTTCTTTTTTTACTGCGTCTCTGTATCAAATAAATATATTAATATGCATGTATTTCCGTTATTACAAGTAGTTGGGAATTGTTACCTAATGACAGGAAATCACAAATCGCCAAATAAATCCAAAAATTCTCGCTAATTTCTAACGTCGAATAAACTTCGTTAAATCAAAACCCCTGTAAGAATTTCAACATGAAGGAATTCGGCAACAGTTACCAGTTCATAAATTGATTGGCAAAACAACAGTTTGCTTGTATTTCTTATTTTGTCTGCTTTTCGTTGTGGACCCTAGAATAAGATAATGTCTACAAGTGAAAGGAAATACAGCCCCTTTACTAGGGCAACAGAATCTGGTCATCTTGAATATGGTAGTTGCTAGAATTTAAACAAAAAAAACATTTGACAGGATGATATTATCCGAAATATTATTGCGTTACTTGTCATCTCTGACTTTGTAGTTGTCTATCTGCAATTCCTCGCTTAAGACCCCAAGACTGCATCAACAGACTGAATCTTTTTCTTTTTTATTCTATTTTAAAATTTACGTAATAGGTATATTTGGGGGAAAAAGAGAGAGAGAGAGAGAGAGAGAGAGAGAGAGCGAATGTCAACAGGTCAGCCAACGACTTAACATTTGCGCGTGTCTCGCTGCAGAAAAATGGTTACGCAATGTAATCTGGTAGAGTAATTCTTGGTTGAGAAAGCAAAACTGTCCACTTAATGCTGCAAATTTACTGCCTGTATTCGTGAAATTTTCATTATTATTCCAAAATTTATACGAAAAACTTCATCCCAATTCCACGCTAAAAGAGTTCAAACGATCCCTTCTCAGTTCGGGTCGTTTTCGACCAAACTTCGGACCAATGCAGTAAAGTTCTGGGATTATAGTCATTACGGTTATTACTTATTCTATCTAGCCTACTGTGTAACAATGTATTCCATGTCGATCACAAAATTACTCCTTTTCGTTAGCCAAGGTAACATTATTTTGTTTTCTTTCTTGAATATGGTGTACCGTCTGGAACTGAAAATTACAATCAAAATGTATTTGACTTGTCTTGATGAGAGTCTATTTTTTTACACATGATCGGGGTGGAATATTTAAATATCAGTTTCAGGATCTGAGTCAATCAATCAAATCTTGATCTAACCTAAAATCATTTCCTAATCGACACCCTGAATAAGTAAAAAAAAAAAAAAATAAAAGAATTATAAGTTCTTTTTCTTTCTTTTTTTCACTTATACAGGGTGTAATGTCTTGATGACAATCTCAGGCAATGGCAGAATATCTTTTTTGCCTGCAGAAATATCAGCCGGTTTGCCTGATAGAGCGGGTTTTAATGTCTAGAGATCAAAATCACGATCAAGGAGAATGTCTTTTAATTCTCCACTGGAAAATTATCTGGTCTTTTTTCTTAAAAAAATAGGGGACTGACTGAATGTCCAAATATCCATCTGACAGTATGACTGGATTTCCAAGTCGACGATAAATTAATTCATTCTTTTCTCCGTGTAATAAAGAGTCGATTCGTAATCACGTTTTCCTTCTATGCGACAACATAAACAAAACGCCATGATAAAAGTCTCTGTATTTTCCATATCCTCAGTAAATATTGTGTGGTTTCATTAACTGAACGGGGAGAAGTCTTTTGATTATTATGATCTGACAGAGATTCTTTTCTTGGGCACAGCAAAATAATTCGTTCATCTAGCTTGAGTAGAATGGCAAACTGTTGATATCAAACCTAGGAACTGAGGAATCTCCTTTCATTATCTACATTAACATAACCTAATTTTTCTGCTCGAGTAGAACATCGTGTTTGCTTATGAAAATCACGATCAAAAAGAATCTCTTTATTAACATATTCATCTCTTCTTGTGTGAATATTGTTTACTGTCCGCATATCAATATAAGTGATCTGTCCGAAGCTATTTTCTTTATCTGCATCAACATAAACCGGTTTTCTTAAGTGAGATCGACTGTGTGGATCTGCAAATTATGATCGAAGGGAATCTCTTTTTCCATGTCAAGAGTAAAATATTCTGCTATTCGTGCGTGAATCAAATGTACTTTTAGATATGATAATCATGCCCTTCCGAAACTTTATTTTCGTTTTCTCACCAGCCCATTGATCAAAATCATTTCTATCTTCTTGAGTAGGGTGAACTCTTTGGATATGAAAGTAAGAATCTGACGGAATTTCTTTTCCTTACCCACACATCATAATTCCTTTTTCTTTGAGCGAGGTGTTGTCTGTGTGTCTAAAAATACCAGAATATGTCTTTAATTCATTTTTGCCCATAACATTTTTTTATCCATGGTCGATGTCTACCACGCATTATTATACGCCAGAACCAGATTACTACAATCAGTAATTACGTAATTTTACGCTCCTTTCTTTCCAGAAATTCTCTTTGTCTATGTTTTGTCGATCCAAGTTTTAACGTAATTGATTCTGATGCATTTTGACCGCAAGATATAAGATCAAATTCCATTTTATAGATATCCTTTGCGCTTTCCTATGAGTTATTTTTCTTGTTGATAGTCTGTGTTTTTCTTTTAATTGTTTTCACATTTTAACTTTCGTGTTATTCTGCTGTCTACAATTCATAAATTCTGTTACCACAAATTGAATATAGCTTTCAGTATGGTGAGTACTCGTACTTCTTCTTTTCTCTTTACATAAAGTGTGTCCTTATTATCTATGAGGCTTGGACTTTTCTATTAATGTTAAGAGTGGAAAAATAGTTTTTGAATTAGAAATGACAAAAAGTGTTTCCATGATTATACGAGCCCTTTTCTAGAAATCTGTGTTATAAGCTATCCGACTTTCTGATATATGTATGTATGTATGTGTGTATGTATGTATGTATGTGTGTGTGTGTGTGTGTGTGTGTGTGTGTGCTTGTTTGTTTTAATTTTAGTGGAATGAAAATTATTATTTTCATCTAGCAGCCTGAATATTCAAGAATTTCTTATTAAAAATAAATATTCGCTCTCCGGCAGGATTCGAACCTGCGTCCTCCGCTAGTCACGGAGACCGTCGTTAGATCATCGCCGCGTTTCATAGCTGAGAGGTCTAAAGAACGTCCCGATCTAATGACGATTCCTCCTGTCGGGTGGAGGACGCAGGTTCGAATCCTGCTTGAGTGCGCATATTTTTCTTAAAATTTCTCGAATATCCAGGAAGGTAGACGAAAAGAAATAAATATACTGTTTAATAAATAAACGGAGAAGTCTTTACTGAAATATCCAGTGTGTGTGTGTGTGTGTATATATATATATATAAAAATATCAGTTGATAGAAACAATGTACCGTTTTATAAATAATATTCAACAATTACTTGAAATTTATATAATTTCACTAACAAATTTCATCGTCAAATAATTTAAAAGTAAAATAAAAATTCATTAGTTAAACTGACATGAAAACTCTACAGAAAACAAAACAGAACATGATGTGTATATTCTGTAAAACCAATGACCATAGCTGTTGTGACATCACTAAAGAAATGATCATTCAAATAAATAAGTAGACGTGAAATTATTGTAAAGGGGAATGAATTTGGCCGGTCATTTGAGGGTAGAAATAATTAGGTTTTAATGGGCAAATGACAGATGTAAGAGCAGAATGGACTATATAAGTCTGAACCGACTGACAAACCTCAATTGTTTTATTCAATATGGACAGTGAACATATCAAAACTCAATAGAAGTTTCTTGTGTTCACCGAGAAAAGCGGTTGCTAGGCATGATTTATTAATATTTCATTTTTACCTATATGTGTCTGCATATACAAAATTAAATTTGTGTACATTATTCTCTGCAGGTGATACAGACTTATGAATATATATATATATATATATATATATATATATATATAGAGAGAGAGAGAGAGAGAGAGAGAGAGAGATGAACATATATATAAACATACACTCATATATATGTATCTATGTGCTGCTACACAAGTATGTGTGTGTATGCGCGCATATATATATATATATATATATATATATGCGCACACACACACGTATATGTGCACACACATATATATATATGTATGTATGTGCGTGTGCACATGTATACATATATATGCGCGCACACACACATATATACGCACACACACACACACACACACATATATATATACTGACATACGTAAATATTATATATATATATGTGCGTGCATTCGGTGGGGTAGGATTTAGAATTATGACTGCGAGAGTGTAGAGGATGCACTTATGTATATATATATATATATATATATATATATATATATATATATATATATATATATATTCCGTATATTTTGGCAGTATATTTCCATTAAGCATGTCTGATTAAACAATTTAGAGATGTTGTGTTTGTTTATTTTCAATAAAATCCTTTTATAATCACGTATAAGCTTTCTTGTTCCATGATTAAACCGTTCAAGGAAGGTACCCTGATTGTATTTATTCAATTTTAATTTTTCCCGGGTACTTTCGATATTTTACAATATCATCATCAGACAAATTGTTATGTTTGTCCAAAATATTTTTTTCCTTTTTTGGTTAAACCTTTTAACAGTTCAAGTCATGCGCAAAGTCACAAAAGCTGATTTTAAAAATTTTATTTTGTAAGCGAAATTCTATGTTGTTGAATTATTACAATAACATAAAAAATAA
This sequence comes from Acanthosepion pharaonis, assembly GCA_903632075.3. Taxonomy (NCBI): domain Eukaryota; kingdom Metazoa; phylum Mollusca; class Cephalopoda; order Sepiida; family Sepiidae; genus Acanthosepion; species Acanthosepion pharaonis. The sequence continues at coordinate 1,215,202 of CAHIKZ030004269.1, forward strand.
TGTAAGGGAGATAACTGAAATATTTATAAAAGGTTAGAATCTATTCGTTTTTAAACTGTTTAGTTATAACTTATATATTTTTAAAAAACTATATACTACAAGTATTTCAGAACATTTGTACTATATTTATAATTAATTTTGTTAACTATTGGTTTAGTTTTTTAATAAAGTTAACTTCAAGAATTTGTAGTTTCTGCTTATTATTTTCTTGGTGACGTATAGAGGTAATGATCACTAATATTTTTCTAAATTGTAAATGTGAACAGGAATGTTTTGCAGATGTTGAGAAATGGAGGATGAATCATTCATAGTCTTCTTGATAACGTTATTATGGTTATTATGGTATAACCAATGGTTATTCTGGTATAACCAATATATAAATTAGCTTTCTTTGTCCTACAAGCAATATCACAGGGGAGATTTAAATTCATAAATAATGTTGGATTTTTGCAATACGTTGGTGGAGAAGAGTTAATGCGGATGATTAATGTAGTTGTATTAAATTTAGTATTTCATTAATTAATTTTGTCATCTTCTTTATTCTTAGAATGCATTTGATTACGATCTAAAAGATTGATATGCTTAGTGTTATTTGAGGAAGTATTATGTTCTCTTTGATTTATATTAAAATTTCAAATAGATCACATTATTTGTTCATCAGCTATGTAGTAGTTAGGAAAGTCATCATTAATGGGGAATTTGTTTAATGTTTTTTAGGTCAGTGCAAAAAATCTGAACTCTGTGCATGTAAGGGCAGGGGTTTTTTTTTATTCTTTTTTAGTAATACATCAATGTTTTATATCAACATATCTTAGGTAGATGGAGGTAATCTTTAAATTAAAATATATTATTTTCGGATATCTGGATGTTTACGTAAGTCCTTGGTAACTTGCTAAGCAATGGAGAATGAATCATATGTAGAGAGAATCTTCTTGATAACATCATTGGTCATTGTGTTATGATAAACAATTAATTTCTGATAAATCCAATTATTTGTCTTAGCCATCAAAAACTTGAGGATGATATTGGAAAATATCGAAAATACTCAAGGAAAAGAAAAATGTGTAAATATAACCACAGTAGCTATCTTGGTGGTTGTGTGTGTCTGTGTGTGTGCGTGCGTGTACGGGTGCGTATCTGAGAGTCGAAAACTTCTATACAACTCTGCTCAGCTTTATTTGCCTATGATTATATGCATCTGTTATATATATATATACATATATATATATATATATATATATGTGTGTATATATATATATATATATATATATATATATGCGCGTATGCATTTCAGTTGATGCATGCCGATGTATATATTTATCTAATCAATTTACATGCATATATCTATGTGTGCGTGTGTGTTTGTGTGTAAGATAAAATCATGACACTGTGTAAATTTAATTTCCCTAGTCCCTTGATCTCGTTGTCGCATCGAGAAGAAAGAAAGTCAATTTTTTTCAACTGAGAAATAAGCACGTGCATCGAATGTCAGAATGGACGGAGAAAATATTGAAAGTCGACTGTGTCTTGAGTCGGCGTGATGGTGACCAGTCTGCTGGCGAAAACGAGGCTCCTTTTCTGCTGTTAAAGAAGAAGAAGAAGAAGAAGAAGAAGAAGAAGAAGAAGAAGTGAACAGAAGGGTAACAGAGGCGTCACTTACAACAGACCTCGAGTGAATCATGATGAATGCAGAACGGTGCAAGAAATCTATTGATTCGATAGAGAAAGGCCATAAACTTCCGAAAGTTGAATGAAATTACTGCCCACTCGCAAAAAACGCTGGCACACACGCGCATACACACACACACGCGCGTAAATATACCCACAAATGAGGGTGCGTCTGAGTATGTCCAAATATGTTTTTGAAAATATCCATTTTTATACGTGTGTGTTTATGATATTAATGAATACAGAAATTATATTTTTTAATAATCTTGTCCCAGGATAACCCAAAAGTTCACATACACTCTTCCACTCTCATCTTTCACTCCTTCACTCGGTCTCACTATATATATATATATATATATATATATATATATATATATATGTGTGTGTGTGTGTGTGTGTGTGTGTGTGTGTGTGTGTGTGCATTCCGGTATGGAGATAATTCATTGAAATTGATAGATACTTATTTCTAAATTCTCATAATCAATAATCCAATCAACTATTTCATATTTGGTCATTTGATTAGATTTGAAGAAGTGGGTCGAATCGAGAACATTTCAACAACTCTAAACAGACATCCTTTTCCTCAAAACAAATAAATAACCCACCTAACCGACTTGTAGTTTTTACAAAATCTAAAATTGAGCCTAAAAAGGAAGAAATTCCAAATCGTGAACGACATTAAGGAGATCGCAATGTGGCAGCTAATGATGATTCCGAACCCAATACTAAATACTCTTTAATACAGGTATTATTTCCCGTTGCATTGTTGATATAAACATTGATTTATACACGCTACCCTTTTCTCGTTTATATATATATATATATATATATATATATATATATATATATATATATATATATATATATATATATATATATTAAAACGTTTTTGGTTGTAATGTGGATTTTCTTTTTTTTAAATATTATGCTTTATTTTCCATAATTTTGCTACGGGTTTCGGTCTCGTGACCGTCATCAGGGTGAAGATTTCCACATATTGATAAAAATAATTAATTTTTTTCTTATGTCTTTCATTAAATATTCTCGATATGAGGCATTTTCCTTTTTGTGTGTTATTGACCCAAATGTCTTTCTTTAAAAGACATAGTTCAAGAAAGACATTTGGGTGAATAACTAGTTCACTTGAGTTGGGTCACTTTCTAGTTCAAGAAAGACATTTAGGTCACTAACATACAACAAAAGAGAATGTCTCATATCGAGAATATTTAACATCGAGAAGCATAAAGGAAAATATTAATTATTTTTAATAATATGTGGAAATCTCCACCCTTTGCCTGACGACGGTCGCGAGATTAGAAACACGTGTAGCAAAATTATGGAAAATAAAGCATAATATTTTTTTTTTAAAATCTAAATTACAACCAAAAATGTTTGCGGTTTCTCTCTTCTTTTTAATATACACACTTTCCTCTCGATGGAACTACTATAGCCTTTTCCTTTTATATATATATATATATATATATATATATATATATATATATATATATATATATATATATATATGTATGTATATATATATATATATACGTGTGTGTGTGTGTGTGTGTGTGTGTGTGTGTGTGTGTGTGTGTGTGTGTGTGTGTGTGTGTGATTGTGTCTATGCATGTGTATAACCACTTCTTTGAATCAGTACAAATGAACAAACATTATTGTCTGTGAACGACATATATTGTTTCGCTGTATCACAACATGTGAATTTGTATGCAGGTCAGGAGCTGGATAAAAAATAGCTTCACATACGACACAAATATAAAAACTGAATGCCGGTGTAGTATCCTCATATGTCGAAATCGTCCATCATTATCATATATATATATATATATATATATATATATATATATATATATATATATATTAAAGAAAAACTACCACCTTAAGGTACCATTATAATAATTTATTTCACCAGAGCCCTGCGTGTGCGTTTGCTTGTATGTCTGTGTTCCGTGTTGCTTTATCATGAGTTAGTATTTACTTGATTCCCACATAATCAAGATGTGACACAAGGTCGTTTAACTTGGGAGACCCGAGTGTTTCCACTCAAAGGCCACTGGTCAAAATTGGTCATAGCTTGTCCAAGCTGGTCAGAGCCTAGTCAAAGCTGGTCATGACTTGTCCTAACAGGTCCAGGCCGGAGCCAGTCCAAGCTAGTCAAAGCCTTGATTGAATCTCAGCCATAGGCCAAGAAACGATCCATTATTTGTCAAAAACCCCAGCCAAAAGGCCGGGTGAGATTATCATGAGTTTGAACATTGACACTAACAGCGCAATTTTTTCGTTGCCTTTTTACAAATATTGGTCTGATACAGATTCGTTCTTCCACTATATCACCACTGTTGTAATATATCATTTATTATGTCTGTTATCTTTTATTTGTCTAAGGCTGCCGTCATCTCTATAACAGTTATGTCTACCCTGCCGTTTTGCTTCTGTTCAATTTGCCCAGTGCTGCTTCTCCTTCAGATGGTAATATTTCTGGTCCTACGACATTTCTGTCTATTGTCGGTTGTTTTCTTTCATTGTGGAAGAATTCTCCGATGTATCCGTTCCGTCTCTAAAGTATTTTTCTTTCTCGAATATCAATGTCCCGCCGTCGGATTTTATGCATCCTGTTGATGAGTATGTCTTTTGTCGTATTAGTTCTCTCATTCTTTCTATTTTTGCACATTTTTCGTTGAGCCATTCCTCTTTAATCTGCCTTCATTTTAGTCTTTATTTCTTTGTGTAATGTCCTATATTCTATTCCATGTCTTGGCATAGTTTTTATTTTGTCTCCTATTCATTATGTCGTGAATTTTGTCTGCAATCCATTCATCTCAATTGCTGATGTAATGTGTCCTACTTTGAGTTTCCAGTTTCATTTTGTCCCTTGTATTTGTTTTTCACACTGTCCATATATTTCTCCTTTAGATTTGAGTTGCTCAAGACACTGTAGTGTTGCAATTTAGGTGCTGCCTTAGGCCTCTTCAATTTCTGTCATTTCACTCTGTTTGCATATCACTGGAATGCGGTAACTTCCACAGTGGGGCACTTGGCTATGTTTTGCAGTGTAAAACTACATTTCTGAATTTGTTGTTAATAGTTATGTAGTCAGTTTTTTTTTTTCCTCTTGGGCTTCTCCATTTCCATATTCATCTTGGGTGTTCTTGAAACCAGATGTTGGCTACTACTTGGTCATTTACTGTACACCATTGGACCCATTTTTCTGTATTCATTACAGGTTCCTAGACCAAATTTACCAAAAATTTCACCATCCTTTTCATTACAACTCTTTGGGATTCAGGTCTCCCATGACAAATATGATTCCTTGCGCGTATCTCTGGAGTATCTTTTCTTTCTCTAATATTGTTCTGTCCTTGATTTTTATGCATCCCATTGATGAGCATCTCTTTTGTTCTGTTCTCTTAACTTTTTATGCATTTCTTCTTTATCTCTGATACTCTTTCTTCCTATTTCTGCCCGTTTTGCGTTACGTCATTTCTCTTTAGATTGCCTGCATTTGTTCATATTTTCTTTATGCATGAGTTCGATATTCTTTCCTGTATCTTGACATTGTTTGTCACTTTTTCATCGTATTGAGAATTTCATGTGTCAACCAACCTTTCTATTTTCTTCATTTTTCTTTGGGGTGATCTCGATTTTTTTATGTGTCCTACATCCAGTTTCCATTCTCCTTATGTACACTGTATCTTTTTTTAACACTGTCCATGTTTTTCCTTAACATTCGAGTCAGTCAGAAGTCTGCTGTAATTCAATTTTGTTGCTACATTGACCCTCTTCAATTTTCGTAGTTTCCTGGAAGTTGGTCACTGCCACAGTCGGCACTTGGGTACATTCTGCAGTGTAAAACTGCATTCCTCAAGTTTGTATTCCTAGTTCTATAGTCGATTTGGTTTTTCGTTTCTCCTCCTGGTCTTTTCCATATCTATATTCACCATGGTTGTTCTTGAAACCAGGTGTTGGCTATTACCTGATAATTCCTTGTACACCATTGGAACCTTTTTTCTTCGCTTTCATTAAGAGTTTCTATTAAATTTTGCTAACTATTCCGCTATTTCTAACCTTGCCTTCTTTGGAATCTTCGTCTCCCATAACATTTTTAATTTTTGCAATTTTCATTGAGCCTTGGCGTTGTCGAGTAAAACTTGTCAATTTCTTCTTTACTTTGTATTGTTCGTGCATATACAACTATGGTGGATATTTTGAAAGTCTTTCATTTTCGCTTAATGACAAGAATTCCTTCAGACAGTTGCCAGTATCCCTGAATACATTTCTTCAAGTCTTGGTCTAATAGCAACTCTACTCATCTTTCATCTTTTCTCCGCCTGAATATACGAATCTATGTTTGTCGCTGACGAAATCGCCATTGTTTACCCACTACGTTTCACATAAGCCTAACGTTTAACCTATTCATTTCCTGCTTTATATAATCGATGTCCCGAGAATTCTTATTATTTGATGTTAACAGTCGTTGAATAATGAACCGGTAACAACTTCCGGTCATGTCTTCACTTACTGGACGATGGATCAGTTCCAAGGTGTTTGACGAACATCACGCTGTTATATTGCAAAATTTGACGGTGAGAAGCCATGAGTTTTCTCGGGATTGATAATGGAGAGATTACGGTTTCCTTCTCCACAGGGATTTATTAAGACACCACCTCTAGTTAGCTGGTATTTTTCACATAGTTAAAAATGCTAGGAAATATTACTGCCATTTTTTTAACTCAAAGTAACTTCTTTACTTTCTCTATCTCTAGTTCATCGTGAAAGGGTGTTTCACTGTTTAGTATTCGATCATAGCCAAATGTTTCGTAGCCAATAACCAGAAACTTGTACTTAAAAATGAAAATTTATATATTTTTCCTAAAACTTCGTGACAATCGGTGGTGATGGCAGTGTGGGGGTATATCTACGAATGTAATTTTTTTCTTCTCTTCACCCAAAACCGATTCTCCGGTAATAGTAATAATAATAAAAATTAAAAGTAAATAAAATCAGAATGGGAAAAATGAGTGTTACATGTCGGGTTGGCCCAAGTGCATGTATTTCGGTTGGGATGCAACTGGGAAAGGCCGGTAGATTATATTCTATTAAGTTTTAACTTATTATAAGTTGCGATGTCAACTATCAAGATATAATCGCTCGGAAAATTAACTGCCCTATTTATTCCTAGCTCCAAATATCGCTTCTCTGTCTATGTCAATAGAAGACTGCTAAGACATTCTTTTGTTCAATGACCAGTATTTTAACATTTTTTTGAAAAAGAAAATGTACAAGAAATATGGAAAATATACGTACAGATAATTCACCGTTATGTGTAAATTTTAGTCAAACTGTTTAGGGATGTCAAAGCTGATTAGAAGTCAAAATATACATTTACACATTAAAAATAAACAAAAATAAATAAAATCAAGAATGGAATAAACAGTTTAAAACAATAAAATATGAGAAAAATATAAGAGAAATTTGTCTACTGTCTCCGTCCACATAGCTCAATCATTCAGTCAAAAAGAGTGAGAATGATCGATATAACATTCCGTATCCCGAGATGCTTTGTCCAAATATCCCCCCTACCTATTGTAGGTGATTCTGAGAGAATTAGAAGCCCTTCCAAAATTCATTAATGGCGCTCACAATCTTGAACACGTAAGCTATGCAGATAACACAGTGTTAGTAGAAGGCATAGAAAGGAAACTAAAAAAAATATCCTACATATGGTAATGAGGGAAAGCATGAAGAAAGTACTAAGTATCAATTGTAAGAAGATGGGATGAATGGTTGTTAACAAAAGGAACAGACCAACAGACAAATTACAAATTGGAGATACAAAAATCAAACAAGTACAATAATTTAAATTTCTTTTTAACAGAGAATTCGAAGGAGCATTGTGATAGAGAAAAATGCATTTCAAAAGCTAAGCAAAGTATTAAGAAACAGAAAAAAATTCGTTAGCAATAAAGAAATGAGTACTAAACTTATGTATAATATCAGCCATCCTATAAAGCAACGAATGCTGCACAATCTATTCACAGATGAAGAAGAGATTTGACATAACAGAAATCTGGTTCTACAGAAGGATTATGAGAATACCGTGGATCGAACATGCTAGCAACAACGATGTTATAGAGACAATGAAAAGAACACTTATACTCAACATCAGGAAGCGGCAGTTGAAAAATCTAGGTCACAAAATGAGGATCGAGGGCTTGGAAAATCCGATACTCACAGGACAGATTGAAGGCAAGAGAAACAGAGGAAAACAACGCATAACATACCTGGCGAGATTCAGTGAATAGATCTTGGGAGAGATGACGAAAAGACAAAATTTAGCAGGAAGTTGTGGGGAGCCATGGTCGACAATGTCCTGAAAAGACACGGCACATAGAAGAAGACGGTGACGATGGGAGAAAATTGTAGTCGAAAACTTGTTTTCATGGGAATATATTGAGGAAATTACTTTCAGATTGGCACGAGCATACACACACACACACACATATATATATATATATATATATATATATATATATATATATATATATATATATATATATTTTCCTTTTTATTCATATATATATATATATATATATATATATATATATATGTTTCCTTTTTATTCATATTTTTCTTTCTTTCCTACCAACTTTCCATATATTGGTCTCGTCTGTCACATTCTGTTTTATTTATCTTGGCGTATTCTCAGACTCTTCATAGCTGCCTCAGTTTTTGTTCCTATCTATATTTGCATCTTCATATCAATCCGTGTGTCTGTTGATGGCTTTCACTTTCCTTTGCGGTGTTCCTTCGTCAGCTCTGGACAAGACTAATGAACCAGACGCCTCTCTTTGAATGAAGTGAAGCCAAAAGAAAAGCTCATTAACCGTGACGCCTGTACTAAAACTAACCACTTGATCGTTGACGAACGCCTTCGGGAAATTTAGCAGACAGATTTAGACTCATTTTAAACTAAATTATGATAAAATAAAATTTTCTTTTTCTCTGTGATTTTCTGTTGAGCATTTTCAATTATTGTTTTTCTTTCAAATGGAATTCTTCACAATTTCAAGCCAAAAATTCTTATCTCATTATCTATATCTTTATCTATATGGCTAAAGCACTATCGATTTTGTATCCGTTACGAGCAGCATGTACCTGAGTTCAAATTATTACCAGGGCGTTGATTCTCTCTAACAGTCACGGCATTCGTACGTGAGTACAACATTACAATATTCAATTGGGACAAATAACAACGCACACATAAATACATATATATAAATACATATTCATAAATATTATTACAAAGGCTTAGTCAATATTTCTTCGCTTTTATATCTGCATAAAACATCGTACTGAGGAGCTTTCTACACCTGTCGTACCACATAACATAACTACATAATGTAGCAATATCTACAGTACTATAGTTACATTTCTCTTTGCTTTATATGCCTTTATTGCTTCTCTGAATTGTATTGTCATTGGTACAAGCAACAAAAAAACATGTAATAAGGATAAACGTATAACTATAGACGAATTTGAGGGTCTAATCATTGTTTATCCAACCTGCACAGGAACTGAAAAGATCGTGTCTATGCAATAACCAAGAGTCATTCATTTTCAAAGTAGCTATGCCTCTCTGATTCGATTGAGGACCGTGTGTGTTTACGTGTTGTTGTATTAGAAACACCTGTGTAACTCGTGGTAGAATATATAAATGGTCCAACTACAAGTTAAATGGCGGACGAATTAAGTCCAACTGAAGATAAAGAAGACAAAGGAAACCGATATATATATATATATATATATATATATATATATATATATATATATATATATATATATATGTCAACAAATATATGTATTAACAACAAATTACAAAGTACATAGACAGATAACATATGTGTGTGTGTGAACGTTTGTGTCCGTTCTTTGGTGAATGTTCGTACGTACGTCTTTGTGTTTAATATCCATGGTGTCTCCCACAAATGGGAAAACGCGGATCTTTTAAGAGCTTACATGGTAGTCGATGAAATGAAGAAAAAAAGAGAAAGAGACGAGGAGTCGTCGAGTATTCATAATATAGGGAGAATGACCCCTGGTGGCAATTAGAGAATTAATGAGGAGCTAACTCCGACAGTAGGTTTTTTGTTTGTGAATTCATTTTGATATTAATGGCAATCAACTTAAGATATTTCTCAACAACATAAAGCATTTTATGATGGATTTCGATCCTCAATAAAGGTTGTACTACCTGAAAGGAAACAAAGCTCATCCATTTCGGTATATTTTTCTCTTCTTGAAGTCTTGCTTTTCACATCCGTCTTAACTTTACACAATATGGCGCAACATTTCTCCTTTTTCCTAGGAAATTTATATTTCTACTAACAGTCGGTAGGTTTATGCATTTCTAAAATGTGTGATACCTACATAGCACAAAACCTACAATTCGAATTATAATCGTCACACTATTTAGTACAGACCAAAATTTAGTGGAAACGAATTACTGGCATTTATATTAGTTTCTATTGATCCATTTGACATGTTCAAGTTTTTGTCTTTGACCTTTTAATTCCCGAAACATTTGCTTAGAAGATTTTATTTACTATTTTTACTGTTTTTCTATTAATTCTTGCTACTTAAATGTTACATTGTTTAGTTTCTCCGCGTAGTGGAAGGCAATGAGCTACGTAAAAAGTTCTACGAAAACTGCTAATCCGCGCCAGTTCTTTTGTTTGTCAGCTTTTGCGGGGGGGGGGGTATTTCTTTGTTTTGTTTTTTGTTTTTTGTTTGATTTTTTTTTTTTTTGCTTTTTTTGCTATCGCAATCATCTCCGAATTGTAAGACTATTTTGGCTGCACCTTCCAACTCGGAAGCGAAATTGCACTACTTCCGCTAATTGTCCCATAACACTGAATAAAAATATACACTTTTTTTTTCAAAAAATGTTTGTCTCGTCTAAAGTAAATGCATAAAAAGATGAGTTTATTAAGAAATAACATGTGTCTTGATTTCATTTGCTGAAACATCGAAAGTGAGTTTTCAAATAGTTTCTTTACTCTTTATGCCAAATTTCATGTCTGGCCAATGCGTTCTTTAAAATTCGAATGAAGAAATAAAGTTCTGGATAGAAACAACGATCAAAGCGTAACTCGATAAAAACAAATTTTGATCGAACGGAAAATTCTCTTCCAACTTTCCCTGCATAAATTGATAAAACTTTTCTTCCATTTTCAACCAATAAACAAAAAATGTCGCTCCTTACGAAAATAGCTCATTCAATCAGAAAATTGCAATCGAGAATATATATTACATAGAAATATATGTAGACATCCAAAATGTTTGTAGGCAACTGTACGTGTCTATTAGAGTCACATTACTTATATATATGTGTGTGTGTGTGTGTGTTTGTGCGTGTGAATGAGTGTATGCGTATGTTTGCGTGTTTACAAATACACTTGCGCACATGCAGATATATATGTAGGTTTACATATATATATATATATATATATATATATATATATATATATATATATATTATGTGCGTCAATATAAATATATATACATGTGTGTGCGTGTGTGTATCTGTGTGTGTGCGTGCGTGCGCGCAACTGATATCAACATTTATTTTAATGAATATAAATATATGAAAAAGTGAAAAAAGATTTTGCGTACGCGCTTCACGGTTAGGAGTTCATCGGAACTGTACGAAAACTTTTTACACTTTGTCATAGTTGTTCTCTTTAAAATTTCTCTTGATGTGATAAAAATTTATATCTCGTTATCCCATAAATAGATATATGAATAGATAGATAGATACATACATACATACATACATACAAAATGAAAATATTATATATATATATATATATATATATATATATATATATATGTGTGTGTGTGTGTGAAAAATATAGTTTTGGAGTGTGCTATATTTATGGGATAAAGTGCTCAATATCAGAGATAGAGGTTATGTAAATATAAATATATAAGTAAACATTGAAGTTAACACTCAGAGGAGACAAGCTGTTTTATGCTAGGCGCAATCGTCAGGCCGTAAATGCTGGATTTTTCCTCGACTATTTATATATATGGGTCAGTCGTGCATTTTGGTTAATCTATTCTGGCAGTTATTTTTCCCGGGAGAGGTTTATTTATTTATTTATTTGGGTTAATCTATTTTACTTGTTTTATTATTTATTCTTTTCGTTTTTTGCGGTGGATTTGCTTAGGTCGCTTATTTAATAGTTTGTTTTTGTCTGGGAAGATAATTAAAGTTATTTATTCGTCCAATGTTTAGATTGCTTGCCGTAGTCTATTCTGTTATTTTGGCGAATGGATAGTTTTTAATTTATTCATTCGGATTCATTATTTTTACTTGTTTTTTGCTTATTTATAATTATTATTATTAGTTCTAACGGTTATTTTAGTGGAGGCCATTTTTTAATTTGTTTATTTATTTATTTAATTTTTATTTCTTTTTTATTTATTTACTTATTTTTTATTTTGTATATTTTTATTTATTCTATTTGGTTTTCGATTTTTGGATTGGTTGTTGTAGTCTATTCTAACAGTTATTTTGGTGGGATTGGTTTGTTAATTTGTTTATTATTATTTACTTTATTTACTTATTGTTGAAACTTGACTAATGCATGGAATAATAATGCAACACAAAATGTACTTAGAACAAAATGTATTGAAACAAGAAAGTGTACACAATATTTACATATAGTCTTTTGTATGTTCCTGGAGAATGTGTTGACTGAGTCGCAGTCGGGCAGAGTCTCTGGTTGAATCTCTTGAATCCTTCCTCTCTTCCCGGTACCAACCATATTTATATGGTCGGTATTCCACTATGCAAATTAGGTGGATCCTACCACAACACTTATTTGGGTTGATTGTTTTTACTTGTTTTTTATGTATTTTATTTTTTTATTTCGTCTATTCTAACGGGAGTGGTTTGCTAATTGATTTTTTAGCCCGCTTCACATTCACTTATTAAAAAATGTTTTATATGAGGACACGTATTTAGAATTTCTGATTTTCGGTTAAAAAATATTTGGGGGAGATGTCTCAATTGCTAATTTCTTATATTGGCATATTTTGCAAATGTGGGTATAGTTGTTACATGTTTTTGCTTTTTTTTAAATTGTCCACCTTACCACCTTATGACCTCTTTACGCTTTATTTTAAAAAAACTAATGAACGCTATATGATTATTTTCAAATGTAAATACACACACGCACGACATTGGGTGTAATAGAAAGAGGGAGGAGTAGAAGAAGAAGAAGAAGAAGAAGAAGAGGAAGAAGAAGAAGAAGAGCAAGGCTATTGTAAAATGGGAGATTAATTGAAATGTACATTGCACTTTCTTGCTTTTTTTATCCAGTCTCATATGTACTTAAAAAGAATTTTCTAATATAATTTTTTCCTGTTGACAGAGGTTGCAAATATGGTGTTTGTTGTGAGGCTTTGCCTTTTTTTAAATTTTCCACCTTACAGTGGGATCCCTGTTGTTTTTTTGTTTGTTTTTTTTGTTTGTTTGTTTTTTCATTCAAATTGCACACATGTTTAGCTAGTTTAGTAGAGTACCTAAGATTTGCTAACTTAAATGACGACCTTTTATTGTACCATCTACATTTGAAAGAACCTTCCATACATCTTATGTACGTTTTATTTTGGACATTAATATCTGTTACTTCTGATTTATAATTTATAGCTTCTGTTTTACAAGGTTCATTTAATGGACATTTATTTTTATTTCTACACTTGCATAAATTACTAGTGTTAAGTATATTTTGCTGCGCGTGGAGGTTAAATCAAATGATATTTTTTTCTTTTTCTCGAATTGTCCTTCATATTTGTGTAATTTCAGGTTTAAATTTTCTAGTTTGGTTTTGTGACCCTCTACCTTTAAGTTCTTTCTTTTTATCCTCAAAAAATTATTCTACTAGAAGAGTTTCTGGATAGCCTAGACTCTATTCCTTTAGGGATGATGTTTATTATGTTCTCAGGGGGATTGAATCTAATATTCACGTCTTTTAATTTTGCGTTGGGCTTCATGTATGAAGAGACACTGCTAGCTTGAGATTTTAATTTTACGTCCAGATAGTTAACAACTTTTTTATTCATTTCGACTTCTATTTCAAAGCCGAGGCATTTGAAGATTTTGAAAAGCGCTGATTTTTAAAGTATATATGTGTGTGTGTCTGTTTGTTTATGTGTGTGATTATATATATTAATACAGAAATAATATAATAACTACATAAAATGACCGTAAAACTATTTTAATTTTGAAATTTGAAATTCTTTAAACTGGAATCTTATATTCTGATTGTAAACTAATTCAAAAAGTCAGACTGTTACAATTATGGAAACATAATTGACGAACAGGGATCGAATTTCAGCTCTGATTGCTTTTGTTCAATTTGAACGATTATCGTTGGCAAAGGTGTGAATCTCCCATTTGCCAATTTAATTTAAAAACATTGTATAATAGTAATGGAAAATTACGTCAAAAACAAGAATAGATTAATTTGAATTCATCAAACATTGAATGGTACAGCTGTAATGTAAATATTAATAAGCTCAGTATGCAGAGGACAAAATGAAAAGAATGCGAGAATTTCAAAAGGAAGACGTTACGTTTGGCGTGTAACATGTAAATTTGCGAGAAAATTAAGTTTTAAGAGGATTTATTCTATCTTGACACCGATTTGAGAATTCTACGGTTTGGTAGTGGTGTGTCGATTCTTGCTATGAATAACTTTATCTTTAAAATTCAATTTTCGAAGGAACAGCTCAAAAAAGCGTGCATTTCAATTGTACAAACCTGGTATACTAAATTCATTATACTTCTTGATTGCTGTCAAAGCATTGCTACACTTGTGAATCTCTCTTCCAAAAATAAAACAAGAATTGAATTCTCTCAAAATTGTTACTGATACCAACTGAAAGTATAAATGTATAGCAACAAAATACTTGATAGAACATTTCTTAAGAGATACAGAGAATGAGTCAAAGAACTGTGTTAAAGGCAACGTTTCCCTTCAAAAATGGATAGTATTTTAAAAAGAAAGATTCTAAAAATTCACTTTAGTGATGAGGGAGTTATTAGACATTTTATTAAAATGCAAAATAATATATCCATATCATTACAGAATTATTTTCTTTTCCATTTTTTAATTCTCTCCTTATGTAAATAACAGTGTAGTGGCAATCAGCGCGAAAATTGAACTGGATATAGCGAATTCAATCTATGCTTGATTCTGTTTTATTCACCTCGTGTTAATGTATTTCGTAAAGTTATGAAGCCTGCTTCTTCCAGCTCTGGGATAAATGACAGGTCAAACTCGATTCTTTTGCCTTGATGTAGCAATCATTCTAGGAAAAAGAAAACTGAATTCAAAACCAACATGAACAGTGATGGGGTCTCTTTTCGGCTATCTTAGACATACCACTGTTACTATAGCGGCAGTACAGCTACCCTTACAACTCTAATGGGTTCGAGCCTTAGGAAGTGGCCCCAATGCAAAAATATATTCAAATTCAATTAATTACTTATATCTGAATAATACCTGGTGAAAATTAAAACTAAATCATAAGAACTATTGGGGAACATGTTATATTCCCGGAGAAATGCGTTGTGTTTAAATGTTTTTCACTGTAGATGCGGAGGGTTGTTAACAGGGAAGACTAATAAGACTTATTAAATAGTAGATGAATACTAATAGTCGGCGATTTGCTAAATTGAGGATATGTCTCGATACAATTACTGTGGAGAAATCAAAGGCGAACGTCCCCAGTATCCCTCTCATGAACAATCGTCGTGTCAGTTCACAATTCACAAAAAAAAAAAAACAGATTACGGCGTGCAGGGTCTCACCTCCATTAGAACTGATTCCTCGTGTGTTAAGGCGGAGCACGCTCGAGTAAAGAATTTATTTTCTTAATTTTATTATCATATTTTATATAAACAAGCAACACTCAGAGATATTTCTTCTAGTGAAAATGAAAGGGAAGCTATCAATATGGCAGTCATGGTGATATATACAGCAACATCAGAAAGCACCGAAGAGGAACAAAATAAATAGTGAAATAGTAGAAAATTTTAAATATCAGTGCAGATCACAGGCCTTAAACAGAACTAATAATTAATGAATTGAACTCAGAATAATATTAGACTGGGAATAGAGAAGGAAAAATCTGGCTTTGTTCAACACTGAAATAGAAAGTGAGATTTTACTTATGAGAATGTTATCAATGTGAACAATAAAAAGATTTATACTTTAATTTCATAGATTACACAAAAGCATTCGATAAAGTACAAGCTGAAATGTTGCAATGACATTTTAGGAAATCTTGATCTACATGGAGAAGATATTCAAATAATTCATAATCTCTAATGGAAACAAACATTTCAATTCAAATATAACGTTAAGACACAACATGAGGAAAAATATCAAAATAAGACGAAGGAGAAAGCAATAACGTATCCAAATGAGAAACAACCTTACTCCCTGAAGATGGACAAAACGTCTGAAATCATTTAAAGAAGCAATATCAGAAATTAAATATATCGATTATCCAAAAATATAAAATGTTAGTCTTCTTTTTTTTTAATCATTTCTCCCCAAGCAAATCAATAAAGACACAAGGGGTCACTGAGTGTGAAAAAATAAGAAAAAGCAAAAATATTAAGGAATGAGAACAATAAAAAGATGATAAGTAACGAAATACTGGATTTAAGTTAAAAAAAAAAAAAGATATCTTAATTCATTCCATTGTCTTTAATCAAATATGCAATCCTTTGTCAAAATAAATATATATGCACCAACGTGAGAATGAGAGGTTGTAGTGTGGAAAATCATTCTTTTCCAGCAAGGACTCGGAGACGCTTTTGAATTCATGACTGGAAAGTCAGATCTGGATAGCTCATGTCCAAATAAGGCAACAATACTCCATTTTCAGCTTGATCTGTTTCTGATAAAGGTAGACGATAGCATGAGGAATAAGGTACTTACTGGAACGGTACAGGGAGACGTTCATTTTACCTGCATCTTTAGTGATGGATCGTTTTATAGAAATTTCACTTGAGGTCGGGTATCCTCACAAGGGAACATCCGTTCATCGTGACTGGCAGTAGTCCGGGGTCTGATCGGCGGTGATGGAATGAAACCAGTTTGGTTTTAGATGCAGTGAAGTCTTACCCAACTGGGAAGTTAATCATCAAGACTTTTCGAGGTGCTGCCCTATATCATCGTAGACGTGTACAAACGATCGAAGTATATTTTAGGTAAATCATTTATGTAAGT
The DNA here is from genome assembly GCA_903632075.3 of Acanthosepion pharaonis. NCBI lineage: Eukaryota > Metazoa > Mollusca > Cephalopoda > Sepiida > Sepiidae > Acanthosepion > Acanthosepion pharaonis. The sequence goes on from CAHIKZ030004269.1 coordinate 1,232,196, forward strand.
CAGAGAGAGGGTTGGTTCGAGAAGTAACACCTTGACTGGCCGTTAATAACTACTTTTAGGGATCTATCTGTTAGGAAGGATTTTATAATAGAGAAAACACTTCCAGTGATTCCATAGCTGGAGAGCTTGTGCAGTAAACCTTTGTGCAACACCTTCTCGAAGGCCTCTGAAATATCTAATGTCAGAGTCCTTGCGGTATGTGTATCGTCAAGGGCTTCACTAATTCTGTGTGTAATGGTAGTTAGGACATCAGCAGTGGATCGAGCTGATCGAAACCTATACTAGTCGTCATAAAAGATGTTGTCCTTATCCAGGTGCTCAACGACCTTCTTGTTTATTAAGGCATCAAAAAGCCTATTGATACTGAGGAGACTAATGGGAGAAGCAGGATCAGTTTCCAGCGTTCTTGAAGACCAGGCTTACGCTTGGCACCTTCCATATGATTGGGAAAGACTTCTTCTTCAAGCAGCATTTAAATAACTTCGCTAGAATCGGTGATAATTCTGAGTTGATATTCTTAAACGGAATGTTGTCTGGGTCAGTGGTTTTTGGAGGTCGTTTCTTTTGATAAGTCTAGAGACTTCTCCTGCTGAAAGGAGTATATTGCTGAGATTGTATTTAGTAAGACGTGGGAAGTTGGGTAGGGGAAACCCTTGCCGTCTATCATTGAGTCTGAGGCAAAGATCGAGACGAAGAGATTCCCTTTGTCTGTTAAGGAGGATATGACCTCGGGGTCATTTGTAATAGTGGGCACAGCCATTTTGCCTCTGTTCATAATTTGGTTGGTAATTTTCCAGAATTTGCGAGTTCCAGTTTGTTTATTTTCAACCCTGGCCTTGACGAATGCGTTTTTCAGGACTATGTTACAGCGATTTTGGGTGGAAGTAAGGACCAGACTACACTGTTCTTTGCGATAGATTTTGATATAGTGGTTCCAGCGAGCTATGACTGCAGAGAATTCAGGGGTGAAGCAGGGTGTTTGGTTTTTGTTGAAATTTCTTTTGTGAATTCCAAAAATTCCAGAAAATGATCCAATCGGAGATTAGGGCTGCAGTTTTGAGAGCAGCACGTTTGAAGAAGGTTGGGAGAGGAGCTTCTGTCATATAGGACCGAAAGCTGCCTTCGACCGCCTCCGCATAGCGAAAAACCTTTCTATGGAACGTTGAATCAAGGGATGTCATAGGTTTTGAGTCAATCTGAACACTGGCTAGGAAATGATCTGATGTATCTCTGGGGGCTAAAATGTCTGCTGAGCACTTTTCATGGCAGGATGTTAGAAAAAGGTCGAAGAGGTTCGCCTGTTGTCCTGTTATATCCGGCATTCAGGTGGGTTCTTCAATGATCTGGATTAGTTCATATGCGATGGAGAACTCTCTGCAATGTCTGCCTTCTTAATCGTTTGAGTGGACTAAGCACTTGTTGTGGTGAACATTGAAGTCACCGCATATGTGAAAGTTGACTGAGGAAAATTTGGTGAGGATAATGTCAATAATCTCTGACATTAGATTAAAGATTATCGACCTTTCATCCTGAGGACGATACAAGACAAAGACGAATGTGGTAATATGGATAAGTGCCACACCTAAACACCTATAAAGGAGATCAGAGTCCTCGATTTTTGTGTCACTGTCAAAAGGGAAACCCATCTTTAATGTAGGCACCGAACTCGTGACCGTGGCGATTTTTTTATAATGGCTGAGTAGCCTGGGATTGTGAGTCCCTTCAATGGGATTGAGGCATTGCTACCCGTTTCAGACAGGAACAAAAAGCCAGGATTCGACTGAAGAAGATGGAGTTCTAATTCTGAAAAGTTAGAACGCAAGCCTTTTACATTGATGTAAAAGATGTTATAACCGGGGTCTATTTATTTTTTGAGGTTCGGTTTCCTAGTTTTTTTCGTTTTCAATTTAATTGCATTCATTTTCGTTTTGGAAGGTTTAATGGATGACTAGTAGGCATTAAAACAGACACCCATTAAAAATACACGCATAAATAGGTTGACTCGCCCAGGGATACTGCAGTAACAGTGCCCATTATCATGACATCGAGAGACACCATCGGAGACTACTGCACGGTCAGAAACTATTCATAAAATGACAATGCAATAGATCTGATATTATACACTTGCTGATAGGATAGCTTCCTTCATAGTTACTCGAAGTTTTGGATACCTGACTCTCAGATGAATAATGCCAAAACCCAGAAAACGTTTACCTCCAGCACCCTTAATGAGGGGGCAAATAACCCAAGAAAAATTCAGGCGCGATACTCCGGGTGTACGTGAATCGTCCGCCTAGGGCAACAGAAATTCTCCTTAGAGCAGAAACATCATACCGGCGAGAGACCTAGGATAACAAGACATGCTCGATCATATCGAAGTAGATGACGAAGGTTGCTTGGGGGGTGCATTTGCTTTCCCTATTCCTAATCACATTCTCTTTCTACCTCAGAAATATAATCTTCAAAAAGAATTCGTTTCGTAGTTTTGCATTGTGAGATCTTTGTTGCACATTATAAATGTTCTTGCTGCATTTGATGTAGTTTCTGTCCTCCTCTAATGCATATATGTTATCGAGCGTTTTGAATCTGAAATGACGGACGCTACAACATATTTGGACAGAAATCGAAACAATATCATTAATAAATATAGCAAAATATTGAAAAAATACAAATATTAAAAAATATGAACAGAGAACGACTTTAAAGACATTCCTTTACAATATATCGCTAACACAAAGATACGTTTCCTTAGAACCGCAAGAACAAAGTTGACAAACGCCCACATCAATAAGCCTCATCATCGTGAGCAGTTTCCGGCAAGCAGTGAAAACAAAAGAAAAGGCGCGAAAGCAAACGCTGAAAACGATAGCTAGGCTGTGCATCTGTCATTCGAGCAACAGCTTAGCTATTGATGAACGTGTTAAATACTTTGATAGAGACAAACGCCTAAAATCTCCTTTATTAATAAATGAAGTTCGACATAAAAAATCCCATAATGTAATAAATATTTTAATAAAAAAATTGTAACAATTTTAAATTGAAAAAAGAACGCTATTTCAATAAATAAAGAAAACATAAAAATGAACAAGATTGCCGAATAATTTGTCAAGATTGTTGGTCTTCTGGTTGACATTTTCTGACTATGATAGCAATTATATATACGTAAGATTTAGGGCAACCCGAGGCGGTGTAATGGTTAGCAAGCTTGTCTCGCTAGAACAATTACGAATGAGTAGTGAGTTCGATCTTCAATAGGTGCTTCATACTATAGGTCTTGTGCCACATCTAAGCTACACTATATACGTACGATTTATTTAATTATTTATTCCAAAAACATTGAAAGCCTGGTCATAAGAACAAAAACAATTATTGATTATCATGGTTTACAAGTCGGACAATTCCATTCAATGAAGTTTGTTTCACAATTATTATAATTATTGTTTATAGTATTATTCCTTGTTCTTCATCAGCTGCATCCAATGGAATTTGCTATCTAACTGGTCAGCCTTTTTTGTAGCTATTAAGGAATCTTAGAAGTTTGAGTGTCTACATTGTAAGAATGGAAGCGGAAGTTTAATTCACAGCTTTTTTTTATTTTGATAGCGGACATTTGAACGAAAACTTTATTATTAATATCATACTCCCAATTCACTAACTAACCCTAACCTAACACGTTGAAGCTAATCCCACCATTCTTACCCTGATCTATGGGTAAAAGAGATGGGTAAAAGAGATGGAAAAGGGAGGAATTGACTTGACACGACAAGCGAAAGAAATTAACAAAATCTTCCTCGTATTACCTATCCAACGGTCCTTCTATTTCTTGAATTTTTATTTTTGCTTACAGTAAGGTTCATCCTGTACAAGGCCCGGGAGCCAGTCGAGATAGAGATTTACGTTAGGAGGCAGTTTGTAAGGATAGGCGGGTAAGGTAACGGTTAACCCTAGACTTGAACAGATTGACAATACACACACACACACACATAGATAGATAGATAGATAGATAGACAGACAGACAGACAGACTAAAGAAAAACTAACTACATTGGCGTAACCAACAGATAACTTGCCAGAGACCTAACACCTTAAACAAGAGAAAATACAGAACCAGAAAAAGAAAAAGAAAAAAAGGCTAAAAGGAAACCCCGACTTTCTCTTTTCTTTAATCATCCAACCCCTAGAATGGTAAATATGCCACTAGTATGCAGAGGGTTTACAGTGAATGAAAGGGAAAGAGAAGACTGCAAATAAGGAAGATTGAGGAAAGGACAAGAGATGAAGGTAATTCAAGAAAACAGAAGAGAGCGACTGACGTTGCATTTAAATTTTTGAAGATTGTATTTATCAGGGAAGCAATTAAACGGAGTGGAGTTCCACAGGTGAGAAGTGCTATTTCAACTGTAAAATGGTGGGACCTAGATGCCAATCTAGTAGCACGCTCAAATTAATGTAGTCGGGGCACCAGAGAAAAAACCTCGTCAGAGTAGTTACTAGAAAAGATTTATAGAAAAATTACGCCCAGATTACCTAGACATTGTTAGAATTTTGGGGTACTTTAGTACTAGTGAGCCAATGAAAATGACCTGACTCATTTTACAGTCCACCAAGAGAAGGGTTAACCAATCAGAAAGCTCAAAATATTCAATCCAACGTGTATAAAGGCAGCCAGTTTGTTTTTTTTTTTCTTCCCAAATATATCTTCACTGCTACTTTCCAATCCTCTGAACCTCTGAATCGAAGACCTGAAGAATTACTTAACAGCTGCTACTTTCTCTGAATCTTCACTGCCAACCTCTGATATCGAAGACCTGAAGAATTACAGAACAGCTGCTACTACTGGCGTTGTTCCATTGAACACATTACGTACTGCACTGGATTCTATATTCAAAGACTACAGCAAACAGGGTCAACAGACATAGCAAAAAACGCTTCAAAATGTCAATTCCTATCAAAGGCATTACTCAAGTTTCACGCTCTCAAGATTTTCCGGCGGTTAGAATGCAACTAAATGAAATGGGGTCTAGCTTTATACACTCATGACTTTAACACACCTACGCTAATGCATCACGGAATTTTTTATATAATACCTCGGTAATTCCCTCTCTCACGGGGGAAAATGAAAAAAAAAAACAAAGAAAAAATTGTGGATGTGTCTAACTAGACAATGTAACTGTACTATTAAGAGGAGGTGTGAAAAGAAAAAAAGAGAGAGAGGGTGTAGAGGAAAAAACCTACGTAACACAATAGGTGTTTTGTACTATGCCTATTTCTAATTTCTGACATTTTATTTAGCATTCTGTTATCGCTTATCGAACTTTCTCTTCAGAGCAAAACACCAAGTATTTGTACACGTACTGCTTTTTTTATGAACTCGCCAAATTATTTTAGGAGACTTACTTCCCTTTTAATTTTCTAGTCATAAGGTGATAACGCCGTTGTATTTTCATGTTTACTATGTTTGAAACTCAATTTATGAATGTAATACCTATTTTTCTTCATTCATTTTCAGGAGTCCCCCCACACACACACACACACACACATATATATATATATATATATATATATATATATATGTGTCTGTCTGAATTTGTGGGAGATGGAGATTTATCATTATTTACAGTATATTCAAACTATTGTTCACATATTTGTTGTTACTATCACAATGTTTCGGTCGTTGTCCCCTTCACTGTGTATCGATCTGTGTAACCAACAGAGAATCCTGAAGTGAAACCTTTAGTTAATCTACTTTCGTCTAGTTCTTAATTTTATTTAGCAGTGTTCAGTTATTCCTCTCCCGTTTCCACTGAGTGAAAGTACAGAATGCCCGACCATATATATATATATATATATATATATATATATATATATATATATATATATATATATATATATATATATATGCCCTGTAACATTGTATGTATGATTATAAGTGTTGCCCTCAAACACAAATCATAATTTTGAAATTTAATTGCTAACTCTATTCTTAAAGAAACTACAGATACACTGGAATCGTACATTAAGTTAATTAATACCTCCGCCTACGGACCGGGAATAGGAATAGATAGGCTGGTTCATAATCTTCCACCACCATCTTATGACCAAGAGTAGAAGCTTATCTTATTTATGAGGGCTTTTCCTGTTTCTTCTTCAATGACCTTAATAAGGGTTTATTGTCGGGAGTTTTTGGTGTTATGACTGGCTGTAGGCTACAACACATCTTACTAAGGGTAAGTAACCGACTGACTCCTTACTACCAGTTGGCAGTAAGGAGCCTGGATAGCGCTTTGAGAGTCTGCTCTAATCAACAGTCATATAATATCCGGTTTCATGCAGTGTCACGTCACACATGGATATGTGTCTCTGAAAGCATTTCCAGTCTGCACAGATTTCCTGCCAGCTCATGTTGCCTTGGTCGACCGACAGCTAGTATTATTCTTTGATTTTTCTACCTTTAACGAACATCATGACTGAAAGAAACGAAATAAAACTAAACCAACTTGCAAAAAAAAAAACACCTAATCCTGTCAACCTTTATTTCTTCTACATTCGTGGCGTTCGTGGCTATTTCTGCAGTGCACAATCATTTCTCTTTTTATCCAGATAACCTAGCTCTGTGAAATTAATTTGAAGACTTCAATCTTTTCCACTGAATTCTCTGTTCCTGGCTATCTTCCTGTTTATCGAAAGGACTCTGATGTTCATATGCTTGTCTTTCGTCTCTTTGTTCACGAGCATCCCCCACTGTGAAGGGAACTGTCTCTTGAATCTCCACATTTTTCTTATATGTGCTTCCAAAGGCAGGCTTTTCTTTACACGCGTCTGCAAATATGTTTGCTTTCGGTGATTCCAATGTCCATCACATGAAGTGGCTTCATCACTCTAACGGCTCTGAACTCGCTGGCATCCAGACTATGATCGTCATAATTGCTTAATGTCTCACTCAAATAGTATAATCATTTCCCTTTGAAAGTTCTCCAACCCTATCTCTCTGTGAAACTAATCTGAAGGCTTCAATATTTTCCACGAAATTCTCTGTTCCTAGCTATCTTCCGCTTTTTTGAAAGAACTCTAGTGTCCATATACTTGTCTTCGGTCCCTATGTTCACGAACATCTCCCACTGGCATGGGATTTTTCTTATATGTGTTTCCAACAGAATCCCTCTCTCTACACGCGTCTGCAAATATTCTTGCGGCGTGCAGGGATAAGGACAGTATCAACATACTACACGTGTTGTAAAGAAAACACAAATTATTCCTTAAAAAGCGGTAGTGTTTATAGATATTGCTTTTCGCTTTCCCATAAGGAAAGAATTGTCTGTTAATAGAACACCATTCTGTTATCAACGATTGGGACTGATCTGAAGTATCTCTGCTCCACTCCCGAATAGGGTCTTTCCTGATTGATAGACACCTAACTCCGGCTATGGTTTCAGTTCTAGTTTCTCAACAAGAGTTATCCCCGCAATCAATTGCCTTCATTAACCCGTTACTTGCCATGAGCCTCATTTAGGAATCTGTTAAAATTAAATTCGCTACATGTTATTCCTTGTAATTACATTGAATTGCTTACATACATTACATTTGAAGAGGTATATTTTACAACACTTAGCCTTTAAAATTTTTATTATTAGCCGTAAGAAGACACTTTCTGTCGTAATTTTACATTTCGTGGGTAGAAAAATAATGACTATTTTGAAAAGTATTTTTTTATTATTTCTAATCAATATAATTTTTTGATTTTTATACACATATACATTTGATGTTCTAGTTTCTATAAAAACGACAATGGTAACTACTGAAATTAAACATAAGGAATAAATAAACTTCTAAGACACCTGTCTGGGCCAAAAATGCGCATTAAAAATATTTGGCAGTTAATGGGTTAAATGTGTTCTTGAACTTGCTAATTCCATGTTTTCAAACTTGTTGCTGTCTCTAAGAACTCTAGGGAACATTCGAATTATCACCCTATTAATCTCTTACCGCTTTAGAGGCTTTAAACAAAGCCGAATTGGTTAAACATCTTTACTTTTGGATAAGCAATATGGTTTCTGTCTACCGCCGATGTTTTAAAACCCATCAGTGAATTTGTCTAACAAGCTCTAGATAAGAATAGCTAAGCTCGGTCTGCGGCTTTAGATATCTCAAAGGCTTTCTACAGGATTTGGAATTCTGGACTTCTTCACAAACTCAAGTCCTCTGGACGAATATTCAGTCTAATACAATCGTCCCTAAGAAATCGTGTAATGAAGCTTGTGTTGAAGGGATACGCTTCTATTTCATTTCATATTAATTCATGGGCCCCAAGGACTCTATCCTTGGACCTACGCTGATTCTGATATTCATCAACGTCCTTCGCGATGTCATCAGATGCCACAGCTATTTGCTTCTGTCTTAGTAACAAGTCAGACAAATCCGACAAAATAAAAACTGGCTTAAAAAAGATAAAATTAAAAGATTAAAAAAGATAACCAATCCGTGATTAACTGGGATAAAGAATACCCTCAAAACAAAACTTCTGTTCTTCACTTCCCACAGATAAGTTTCTCTGCCTACCATTAGCTTCTCGGGGATTAACACTTGGGCCTTCTTGGACACACGTTTTCCACTGACATGGCGTCGAGTGATCAAACTGAATCAATTGCTAGATCTGCGAGGAAAATGAATCACGGTTTCGTTCCAGACAATTCTTCTTGACAGAATCTCTATTTCCCATTTATAAACCTACCATTCGCCCCTGCACTTAATACTTATGCCATATCTGGTATGGTGCTCCAAATACATAACTCGAGATTCTTGACAAAATTCAAAGAAGGGCCTGTAATAATGTTCGATCCAAATTATTACCAATATTTTAAATAAAAAATAGATATTATAAACTGACACTAAATATTGTTGATATAAATATATATTGAAAATCTTACCAATACTGACTTATCAGTTATAGCACGTGAGAAGATTAACTCACATTATGAAAAACATCAATGTACTTGGGATAATATGGACTACTTCAAAGAAGCAACTGTTTCCATTTTCCTCGAGCAATAATAACAAGTGTGGCACTCACAGATGATGCAAGAACGAGTCTACCAGCGAATGGAAAGGATGGACGACGAATATTACATTAGATCAAATCTTTATTCTTTGCCGCTGAATCTGTCGGACAATTTGTGGCTTCGTCACCGTTGTCTTCGATCAACAGAAGAATAATTATTGACATTACAGCATTGTTATTTAAGCTCACCTGGACCGGAGAATATCGCAACTCAACCGTGGAATATTGACATCGTGTCGCCTGGTCAAACTAATCATTCAGCCAACCCTTTCGAGCGTCAAGTTTGTGTATGGAAAAGACTTCACAAAGCTGTGGGCCCACCCTGGATGATTTGTAATGGTTTGGATTTTGTTCTGCTGCAGTAAACAACGACAAGTAATGAAACTGTTGACTTTCTTAGCGGATGCGGCTTACACAAATCCGGTTGTGGAATATTTAAACCCTACATTTCCGAGTAGTGAAGGTTTATGTGAACAAGACCACGAATCCCTGTGCTGCGCGGGGTATAGGAAATCTATTTCAGGAATAGTTGATTCCACTTTCACGTATAACAATAGCCTCGGCCCTCAACAGGTTTTAAGCCGATTGAGCAGACATGCTATATGTTGCAGACCGCATTATATTATGTGTCACAACATCAAATAAACGCAAAACAATTATAGAACGATCAGGAATACCCTTCTAAGCAAAGTATTTAGAAACAAAAACATTTCGTTAGAAACAAAGAGAAGAGTACTAAACTGTTATGTTATATTAGTCCTCTTATATGGCTGTGAGTGCTGACAATGTCATTAAAGATAAAGAAGAGACTTGAAGCAACAGAAATGCTGTTCTACAGAAGGATGCTGTGAATACCATGGACTTGACATGTGAACAACGAAGAAGTTTTTGAGAGAACAAAAACAAAAGGGATATTTATACTTAACATGAAAAAGAGATAGTTGAAATTTTAAGACAGATAATGAGAAGAAATGGCTTGACGAATTTGATACTCACAGGATATATTGAAGGCAAGATGAAAACAACGCATAATCTAACTAGATAGTCTGAGCAAGGTTTGGGAGAGGTAGGGAAAAGACAAAATTTATTAGGAGCTACAAAGAACAGGAAATTGTGGAGAGTCATGAACTGGGATTGTCCTAAAGGAACATAGCACATAGAAGAAGACCTGAATCTCTTCATCACCTTAATTAGAATTCCTTGAGGCTACCTGGATAGTTCACACATTTCTCGAAACCCCTTCACCAGGAAATAAAGGATCTTATTTTTTCTCAATTATTTTTTCTTAGGCAAAGCCATTTAACAGGGTCTTTGTTTAGCACCTTGTCTATCAAGGGTTAACTTACATGTATGTAGACAAACCGGTGCCTGTGTATCGTGTTTCACGCATCAATGCGCTGAAATGAGTGACGGCAAATGAAGGGTATGTATTTGTAGCTTTTCGACAGAATCAATAAAACGAGAAGGGAAAGAAAGATAGAAATGAAAAATAATTACAATGAAAGGAAATTGAGGAAACAGTGACGCGAGATATTTGGCTACGAAATCTCGATAATTTGCTGATAAACGTCACTTTTAGAAAATGTCACATTTAACTTTTTAATCAAACAAACAATTCGGATTTCGAAATTTCTCTGCATCACATATTCTTTGAAATTGCATCAGTTTGACTTTCCCTTGCACCAATCCCAAACGATGCTAAAACAAAATGAGATATGGACATACAGTAGTGAAGATAGATTGGGAGGTTCATAATGCAAATATGAATAAAAAAAATTAATGTCAGTGCCTTGCACGATGGCATTCGCTAACCAATCTGGGAAGCCATTATCACTAAAAATGGGCGGAAGTTATAAACAGTTACAATAATAAAGGCTACCTTCAAAATTCTGACAATCTTTTTACAGATCGCGACATCTATCGGAGAGATAAAATTTAAATTTTTATTATTGCGTTATTCCAAAATGTTAATACATCAGCAGATAGCTATTAATATCAACAACTGAGCACAAATAGTTATTAAGAAAACTAATAATTAATGTATAACATTATCCATAACTATATCTACAAAATGTCGTTTTTTATTAAAGTTAAAAAATAACCATACATATGTAAAAAATACGTATATTGTGGAAAATTTATTTTTCCATAATATAGCTATTTGTGTAATGCTTATTACGTAAACAATAAAACTGAATATTTTTTAAACATTAAAGTATATTTAATCTGTTCTCACTAAAAGATGTCGCCATCTGTTAAAACAATATTCTTTATACTGACAACTGATGTAATAGCCGGTTAGTCGTTTCCGCGGGCACACCCGTCTGCTAGTACAGCTAGACAATCCCTGTTGCAGACGCCATGCTCAGACAAATTTTTATTTGTAAAAATACCCACGGAGTACATCTGTAGTTTACACTGCGACTATTCTAAGCGCTTCTTAGTTAAAGTTTCTAGAATATAGCGCTTCATCTGGTGTGATCAAGATTTTTCTTAAGACCATTATGCCCAAATATTGAGCCACGATGATCTCTTGGTGCTTGCCCATTGAACAGTTCTGTCTGTATCAAAATGCTAAACAGTGAAAAATATTCTTGAAAATGGAATGGGTCTTTAAAATCTTTTTCGCATTTTTTTAATTTTCGCAGTTTTGCATGTGGATATTTATAAAATAATATATATATATATATATATATATATATATATATATATATATATATATATATTCTCAGAGTTAACCTGTAGAAAATGACAATATTTATAAATGTAAAAAGACAATAGGAAGACTGTAATAGTTGCCGACGCATTTCGTCCGATGTGAATTTTTTCAAGGCAAATCTGTGTAAAAAATCCACATCGGACGAAACGCGTCGGCAAGTATTACAGTTTCCCTATTGTCCTATATATATATATATATATATATATATATAGTAAATATTCGCACTAGAAAGAGTTAGTGCCTTGTGAACCAAAAAATTTGAAAGTAATTAAAATAAATCGCTTTTTCATGACACAGAATAAATTGTTAAAATCATAACTACTTCAACTAATATCGAAGAATCAACTAGTAATCATGATAAAAATTCTAATGCTTTTCTAACAAGTCGGGCAGGGCGTAATAATTTCCTAATGCGAAATATTCCACTTCCTCTGAAAATCGAATGGGGATATTGAATCATATTTTAATCCTCCGTTGATTCGAGTTGAACGGAACAGCAGTCCTACACATCGACCATGAATTATGTCATCCTTCCGCCAGAGTCAGTGAACCAGCAACAAACAAAGACACACGTTTTCTACGCTCTGTTATTTTCTGTGTGTAAGACAGGGATTATTTTCTGCTGCGTAAGCATTCTCAAAATTGTAGCGACCGTTTTCTTTCTTTTCACTCCTTCACTTTCTTTTGTATAAAATTCGTTCATTTACTTTTTTTCTGGATCTTTGTGTGAAGCTATAACCAATGCTTCTTATTTATTCATTTTTTTTTTCATCTTGACTTCTTTTACCGGTTTTCTAGTTTCTAACTTATTTTTCGAAAAGTTTTAGGATTATTCTCCTTTTTGTTTCTTTCTAGATTTTTCTCCTGTTGTTTCTTTCTAGATTCTTCGACGGATTAGTTTAATCTAATAAAAGACAGGCGCTTGTCAAGAATGGGCGGATCGTTGTTGAAGGAACTTAACTACCGGCATTGAAAAGGATGGTTTGAAATGTGAATTTTACTTTTACTTATGTCACGGGTAGAAAATACCTACGTCAGTCACAAGAAAGACATTAGTAGAAAGTCATAATAGTAGTTTATTAGTGACATTAAGGATATCTTGGATGAGAGGTTATCATTATTTACATGGAAAGAGGGACGAGATGAATCTACTACTGTAGATTAAAATATGTAGATTAAAATATGTTGATTAAAATATGCTGATTAAAATATATAGATTAAAATATGGTGATTAAAATATGGCGATTAAAATATGTAGATTAAAATATACAGATTAAAATATGTAGATTAAAATATGCAGATTAAAATATGTAGATTAAAATATGTAGACCTTGTCAGTAGTTATTAAGCAAATCATATAAAATTGCTTTGAGAAAAATTGCCAAATTTTAAACAATCAATTTAGATATCAAAACAAAGATTGAGTTCAAATTTTAGGTAGTAACAATATGTTTTATTGAGGTTATTTGATGTATTCTAAAGAAACTGTCGTTTGAAGTTATTAGATAAAACCAAATCATCACATTTTACTTCAATAAAATGTAATAAAATCATCAAAAACATCTTTAATAGCAAATAACAAATAACAAACACATGGTAAGACTTTGAATCCCTTTTAATTTAGTGATCCTTCTTCTCAATAACAGCCACCAATCTATTATCCAAAGATTTTGCAAATTTTCTTACTTCGTCTGGTTCAATTTCCGACATCGTAGTTTTAATTGCTTCCCACAGGTCTTCCACTTTCATATAATTTTATTTTCACATTTGACCATAGATTTTCGATCGGATTCAGATCAGTACTTGACGGTAGCCATTCCATTATCTTCTCTCCGGTAAATATTTTACGCTCAAAGAATTCTCTAAGCTTAGATACATGAAAAGAGGCATTGTCATGCATAAATAGACATTTCACTTTGAAACTGTAAGACTGGGACTTTATACAATGTAAAGAAAATCTTATTCATAAAATCACAATAGTTTGCATGGTTCAGTTTAACTCCTTCATCGACTTTTAATGGTTCAATAATGGTTTGGTTGACAATTCCAGCCCATATCATAACACTACCGTCTCCTTGTTGCCTTCTTTTAGTCACAGGCACGTCTGAATTGGCTTATTAGTACTGTGTTACTAATCGTTTAAATGCCACCAGACGCAGCGTCCTATTACTATCAAATCCTAATTTATCGAATTTACGTTGTAATTATTTGCATGCGCAAATTTATTTTTGAAGTATCGGCTCTGATATGAAATATTGAAATCTCATATTATTCACTAAACCTCGCGTGTTTTCATTTAGTTGCTATATCAGTATCATTACAGATACAATTAGATTCCTTAATGTCTTTTTAAAAGAAAAAATTCACAAGATTTTCCCAAATTATTACAGAGATCGTTAAAACGTGTGGGTTTATTATACTGAATGTTAGTTACAATTTTTTGCCATCAATTGTCTCTGGATGTGATGTCCAGCTATTTGTATGATTACAGAAGCACTTCTGTGTTAATATTTTCATTGTTGGCTCAGATTAATATGCGTTTCGAGTCGTTACCATTCTGAAAACCCACGCTCTTGTGCTTATTGCAGGATGATCCTATCCCAATATTTCTACATTAGTATTACTATTGATAATTTTCTACATTCAATGCAATAGACGCTATCTTTGTCTTCTTTTCGTTTCATTCATTACTTTTTCTTTCCGTATCTTTTTCTTTTTTTCTTCTCTTCCTGCCTTTCTCCTTTAATTTTTCCTTCGTTGTTTTCTGCGCTCTTTCTTTCTTACTTTCTTTCTTTCATTTCTAATTCCTTGCAGTCTCTTAAGGCATTCTTGTCTTCTTTCTTTTCTTTTTACTTCTTTCCTACTTTTTCTTTTTTCTCCTCCCCTTTTTTTCCCCTTTCATTTCCTTTTTCTTTACCTTTTTCTTTCCATTTCTAATTTCTGTCCCTTTCATTTCTTCTTTCTTTTTTTTTTTCTTTCTTTTTCATTTTGCCTACCTTCTTTCTTTCTTTCTTTCTTTTCTTTCTTTCTTTCTTTCATTTCTAATTTCTGTCTCTTCCCGCATTCTTTTCTTCTTTCTTTTTTTTTACTTCTTTCCTTTTTCATTTCTGCCTACCTTCTTCCCTTTGCTTTCTTTCTTTCTTTCTTTCTTTCTTTCTTTCTTTCATTTCTAATTTCTGTCTCTTCCCGCATTCTTGTCTTCTTTCTTTTCTTTTTACTTCTTTCCTTTTTCATTTCTGCCTCCGTTCCTCCCTGCTTTCTTTCTTTCTTTCCTCCCTCCTTCCTTTCATTTGTTTCTTTCTTTTTTTCTTTCTTTCTTTCTTTCATTTCTAATTCCTGCCTCTTCCGGCATTCCTGTCTTCTTTCTTTTCTTTTTACTTCTTTCCTTTTTCATTTCTGCCACCCTTTTTCCCTACTTCCTTTTCTTCCTTTCTCCCTCCTTCCTTTCATTTCTTTCTTTCTTTCATTTCTAATTCATGTTCTTCCCGCATTCTTTTCTTCTTTCTTTTTTACTTCTTTCCTTTTTCATTTCTGTCTACCTTCTTCCCTGCTTCCTTTTCTTCCTTCCTCCCTCGTTCCTTTCTTTCATTTCTTTCTTTCTTTCTTTCTTTCTTTCTTTTTTCTTTCATTTTTAATTCCTGTCTCTTCCCGCATTCTTTTCTTTTTTCTTTTTCTTTACTTCTTTCCTTTTTCATTTCTACCTCCCTTCTTCCCTGCTTTCTTTCTTTCTTTCTTTCCTTCCTCCCTCCTTCCTTTCCTTTCTTTCTTTATTTCTTTCTTCCTCCCTTCCTTCCTCATTATCATCAATATCATCATAATCTATTCATCTTTCTCATTCGTTTCGGTAAATTCCGTTCCATTTACCTCTTTTCTTTCAAATCAGCAACTTAAATCTTAACACTATTTTCTCTTCCTGCCTCTCTCCTTCTCTCTCTCTCTCCCTCTTCATACACACGCATATATATGCTTTCCATTATTTCGTCTTTCTTTCTCTCTTCACGTGTTACAATATGGCTTCTTCTGCTTAAATAGATATTTTCAGAATGTAAGTACCTCTCGACCAATTCCAAACCTCTATCGACATCAGCCGATAACAAAAGAAGAAAATGATTATCTGGTAGATTTGTCTTTGAAAAACGTTTATCGTCTGCATAAAACCAGCTTTATTGGTCGATTGCAACTGAATGGAAGACGAAGGCATTTCTTTTATGTTATTGGTTGTCACTTGAGATCTTTATAATGCATTCTTTTACGATGCTGATAACTCGAGTAGAGATGTAGTGTATAAAACTTTCACAAATTCCTAAATCATTTGCACAGAAATACAAATCTAAATTTCATACAATATTTATTCGTCATTTCTTAGGGAATTTTCTCAGTTGGTGATGCACATTAATTATATCAATGTCAAGAAGAAGAAGGAGAAGAAATGCGCTCATTGTTGCACCAGCTATGGCTGTAATGTCTTAACTAAATGTTTTAACTTGTCTTAAGTAATTGGAAGTGTTAAGATGATTTTCTTTGTAAATTTAGATTCATTATTCCGTTCAGTACCACAGGTTTGTTTGCCTGTTGCTCGACCTGAACTAGTTAGGCATACTAGTTGGACTTGATTAAGTCACAGACACCTATTTCATCACCGTGGATTTTTTCATCAATGTTATCAAACACAGAGCAAGCATACAGATATAGAAGGGTATAAAATTTGCAATAAATCGTATATTGATAGCAATAAATTAGCTAATCTTCGTCGGAATATCATCAGCCAGAAAATTTTAACATAAATTTAAATGCAATCTAAACGATGAAAAATGCCTGATTCTCAAATTACAATAGAAAATCATGGCGCCCAGAATAATCCAACAATACTAGCAAATGAATGACGATGAAATCAGGCAAATCATAAATAATGTTCAAAATTAATTACATTCACATGAAGTGAATTCTAATCAGAACACTGCGTATCCAAAAAGTCTCACACAAACTAAATTTACTGAACCAAAAAAGAAAAGCGATTATTTCAAGAGCTCCTAATATTGAAACAGTGCCGTAAAAGATAGCGACTCACCTCCAAAATTATGTAACTCAAAGGAAAAAGAAGAAAGTAATGGTAAAATTCAATGCAGTGATACAGTCCATCATAAGTGAAAATGAAATCAGTCTTATATCTATGAATGAGCTAAGATAAGTGGCGGCTAAGTTAAGCAGAAATTTTTGTGGCATTATAATCAAGAAAAGAACAATGAATACGGATAGAAAGAAAATGGTACGACAAGAAAAATAAGCAAGCAAATGAATTGATTAAAATATATTATAGAAATGTATAAACAATGGAATTGATGTGAGAAAATCAAAAGTTAATCAGACGAGAAAATATTCGAAAAAAAAGGAAAAATCAATATTCTATAAAGATAATAATGTAGTCTAAAAAGTATCCTCAAAAAGTTACAAAAAGCAGGTAAATCTACTATAGCTGTCAACCCCTCCCAACAGCTGAACAAATCCAAAAAGTGTGGTCTGCCACAATTAGAATGCTTTATAGATATTAAAAAAGAAAGCAAATTATGAAACGTTAGAAAATCAAATATAAAATGATATAATTTTAGATGATTCTAGAACTGCTTTAAAGAAATTCAATAAATGGAAAATGGCCGCGAAATATAAAATCCCTAATTATTGGTTAAACGTATTTCCTGATAGTCCTAACAAATTTACCGTATCTTTTAATGATAATATGAAACGCTAAAGACTATTTCTTCATGGCTAGTCAATGGAATAACACTTCTTTTGTTTAAAAGTGATGAGATCCATAAGTCAAAAGAAGATACAGTTCAACAGCCTGTTTGAGAACGCTGCAGAAAATGCTTACATCAAGCCTTACAGAAGAAACATTCATTTCTATTTTATAACAACATATTTCCATGCGAGCAGAACCGATGCTGGTTCATATGTCTGCAAAGATCGGCTTTTAATAAATAAAAGGATCATAGGAAAAAGATAAAAACTTAAACTTCACTGAAAAGCATGAACAAGTGGGAAACCTCTTTTGCTGAATAGGAAACATTGATACAAGTGTTGTAAATACCAACTGTGTTGTAAATACCAACTGTGTTGTAAATACCAACTGTGTTGTAAATACCAACTGTGTTGTAAATACCAACTGTGTTCTATTCCAATGAGATTCACTGTCTTCTATCTATTTTTACATTCAACCATTTTAGGAAAATCACTCTATGAATATAAGATAAAAGATAATTCCATTTATTTTACATGAATGAACTTTCAATGACAATTTGGTCTGTTGACAAATGAAAAAGTTAAACGATGATATAAAAATGAAATTGAGTTGGGATAAATATGATAAAGTGGAAGGTTTTTATGCAGAAAATATAGAATTCAAGAAAGAAAATTAGATTAAAGAACTTGAACGGGAAAGAAACTGAAAATATTCATAAAACAGATGACATAAAAATTCCTTAATGAGTGAAAAAGCGGGAAGATTTATAGAAGAGTTCAGTTGAACCCGCAACGTGAAATAAATGCAGGGAATAGAATTGAACTAATCAACAAATTGACTTTATCTCTTTCAATATCATCTACTTGTCAATAAGTGAAGTTAGAAAAGCTGATGCCAAAATTCGAAACCTTTTATCAATGGATTAGATGCAAACTATCCAAAGGGGGGAGGGGATACAAACCGATCATAACTTCCCAGAGTGGAAAAGAATTGGCACAAAGGAAATTGTTCTTGGAGTTGGTGAGAAACATATTTTCCACATACTATTGACTGGACGCTGAAACTAATACTTAAACTTGAAAAATCAAAAATACAGTCACCGAAAAAGACCAACAATACTTAGAGAAATCGATTTTCAAGACGTTGAGAGGAAACAAATTGAAAATCAAAAACGTTGTAAAATAAACTACTTGTATTGAAAATATTCAGAAAGAGCCAGCGGTAACGATACAGTTAAAACAATTACTTATCACGGGTTGGCATCTTTTGGGAAAATTCAGAGACTAATGTATTCACAATTGCTGCCCAAGATCAGAGTCTCCACCAGCAGAAATTACCAGTTCCATATTCTTAAGAATGGGACGGACACATTTTGCAGAAATACAGAAAATATTGACTCGCATCAGAGGCTGTAATATCTTAGTCTTTAGTGAATACATGCCACGCTATAATAGAGATTGTTAATATATTAATTGGGTAATATTCTGTCATTATGACTTACCACATGAGAAAAATTGGTTGGAACGTAAATCATCTGCAGTAACTTCCAATGAAAATATATTTGTGTTCAGGAACTTCTACACACAAACAGATTGGGTTATAAAGGCAAGTAGATTTGATATAATTGCAAAGAATTACACAGAAAAAGACATGTTTACTCATTGAAGTAACAATCTATGTTGATGTGAGCATATAGGTCAAATTATTTTAAGAAACAACTTAGTAAATGCAAAGACTTTGAAATTGAAACTCAAAACATCTGGTGTCTCAAGACAATTCCCATCGAGATCGGCACATTCTAAACTATTCTAAAAATATTAAAGAATTCATTTCCTAGGTCCCTGATGAGCAACGCTTATCCGAAATACCAAAAATGACACTAATTGGATCTAATTAGATCCTTAGGAAAGCACCATCAACGTGAATTTCTACAGGATGATCGCCCATTTCATTTCAAAGGATTCCTAAATATTTCATTCTAGTTTTTAAATTTTAAAAATATTTATTCAACATTTTAACTATCACATTTTTATTTCTTTAGACATTTTACAAAGTTGATTTTAACATAACATTCATTTTTAACTCTTTTCTTATTCTTGTTTGTACCTCGCTTTCATCGCTCTTAAAGTATATTGCTATAAATTGGGGGATGTTACGTTGCTTTGTCATGAAGTTTCCAGTCATTTAATAATAATAATTATTATTATAACAACAACAACAAATCCTCGTGGCCAAGACATATTGGGGTGATATCCGTCAGGGAATAGTTCTAACAAAATCTCCGAAATGGAAATCCCCAGCAAATGAGAAGATACCCGACTTATGACTCTATCATCTGACATCAATCTATAAAAATCTTACGCAAACGTTATCAATGCTAATTAATTAATTAATAACCCCAATAAAATTAAATATTGGATCGCTGAATGTACTATATAGCTCCGACCAAGAACGGGTGAAACAGATGATTCAAAAAATTATAAGTCAATAACATGTCTGTTCACCACATATAAATTGATCAGGTCTGTCCTGACGAACTATACTTACTCTTTTCTCGATGAAGTCAACATTCTTCCACTGAAACAGAAGAGGTTCATATGATTGAAAAGATCAACTACTAATAAATAAAATGATGCTGAAAAATTGCAGGAGAAAAGGTCGAAATCTCAGCACAAATTCGATAGATTATCGTAAAGCTTTTGATAGTATGCTACACTCTTAAGACTTAGGAAATGTACAAAGTCTACTCAGTGATAGTAAATCTCCTTAAATATAGCATAGAACTGTGAAAGACCTGATTATATCCTAAATTACATTAAAAGTACAACTACTTCCAATTGTTTTGATATACGAGAAATCTTTCAAGGTAACCCCCTGTCGCCCCTTCTGTTCTGTCAGTCATTAATCTTTCTTTGCATGAACTAAACAATAATAACTATGGATACAATGTAAAAAGGAACGTAATTAATCACATATGCTACATGGATGATATCAAACTTTTTCCCACAGAAAACAATGAGTTGAAGAGTATATCCAAATTCAAATATTTCAATAATGACATCGGGTAGGGATTTCAGATTAGATACATGCACAAAAGTAACACTCAATAAAGAAAGAATTACAGAAAGACACTCAATAGATCTGGATTTTGTCACAAAGATTAAGGAACTCGAACAAGAAGAAGCCTATAAACAGTTAGGAGTCAGCGAAGGAGATAGAATGCAGCAAACCCAAATGAAGGAAAAATTAAGAAAACAATATTACAGACGTGTGCGTCTGGTGTTAAATACCGAGTTACATTCCCAAAACAGAATATCAGCC
Organism: Acanthosepion pharaonis; assembly: GCA_903632075.3. Taxonomy (NCBI): domain Eukaryota; kingdom Metazoa; phylum Mollusca; class Cephalopoda; order Sepiida; family Sepiidae; genus Acanthosepion; species Acanthosepion pharaonis. The sequence continues at coordinate 1,253,027 of CAHIKZ030004269.1, forward strand.
ATAAACACTGGCTTTCTGTCTGATGCAATATAGCTTCAACATCCTCAATTGGATCAAAACTGACATTAAGCAAATAGATTTAAAAACGAAAAAGCTTCTCACTTTCCACCGCATTCATCATTCTAAGGCCGATGCTGATCTTCTATAAGCGCCCATATTCGAAGGAGGCAGAAGATTAAGTTCAACTAGAACTGTCTTACAAAATCACAACCACTGGTCTTCAAAGACACCTGGAAATTACAGATGATGATCTTCGTCAAAGAACAATAAGAAATAAGAACATTTATTCAATAATAAAGGAAGCCAACAAATTCAAAAGGGAATTTCAATTGGATGAAGAAGAGTGAGCAAATCATAATACACCTACTGCAATGGCAAAGAATCTAAAAAAAAGAAATCAAAAGAAAATGCAATGAACCAAATGCAGAAAACATGGCAAGATAAGCCACTTCATGGCCAATCCTCTACCCGTACCAAACAAGCTGATGTAGACAAACCCCGTATTCATCAGTGATTACATAGTACAGGGTTAAAAGGTTTTATTCCTACTGCACTGGACCAATGCTTCCTAACTAGAAATTAGCCAAAGCCTTAAATAAATACAAAAAAATGTACTCACATCAGACATGATATTTGATCATAAAAGTTCTCATGTATCTGTTGATAGATGTGGCATGCTCTAGAAATTGCAGAAAGAAGATAAAAAGATTGCAAACTAATCTGATTTAAGGATAGATGTTAAGAGAATGTGGAATGTCTATGCCTAGACTGTGTCGATTGTCATTGGAGTCCTTGAGTCGATGGCCCCTCGTACAACAACGTTGCAAAACCAATCTTCTTACAATAAAATATCATGTGGAAAATGCTGGCTGTCTGAAATCCTGCGACTTAACAGAGAGTCACTTAGAATTTATTTTCGGACAAATCCCCTTGCAAATTCCAATAATAATAATAATAATAATAGAGGAATACTTTGAACCATTCCCAAAATACAGGAACCGAGATTAAAGAATTTGAAAAACTGATGAAGATTGAAACTATCCAGAGTATGGTGTCTGTCAGAAAAGAGTAAGAGACTGAAGAAGATTTGTTGTCACTTAGTCTCCAAAAATAACCGTAAATATAACCATGGCAATGCAATGATATTAATATGGTATGAAAGATTTTCCAAGAAGAAATGGTGTTCTGAGAAAGAATTGAAATTACCCAGACAGCAGGAAAATCAAAACCAAAATGTACTGGGGCATTGAGGAAAACTGATGTTAATATATCTCCAGAGCTGGGGAGGGGACAGATATAACTGGTGTGAGCAGACATTTTGTGTACAGAAGCAATAATACAAACAACAACAACAATGAAAAAAAAGACAATAATAAAATATATTAGTATGTAATAATAATATATGTCTAGTAAACTAAGGAAATAATTATACTATTACTACTAATAATAATAATATTACTATAGTTACTGATAGTAATACTAATAATAATCAGTATCAAAAAGTAGAATAAATCACTTGGGGTGTAGCAAATGTGGCTGGCAAAATTTCAAAACGCAAGATGGAAAATAAAAAGACAAAATAGACGAAATAAGAGAAAATAAATATAAACAATGGCGAGTTTAAGAACAAAGCTGCTGATAGTAACACTGATTTTTTCGACGTTTTCTCTCCGCTGACAACAACAACAACAGCAGCAGCAACAAATCAAATGTAAAAGGAGTGAATGCTACTGTTATCATCTATTGTTCAAACTGTGATGATGATTAAAAGAAAGAAAGTAGTGGAATGATGAAGGAAGACGATAAAAGACAAGGAAAGAAAGAAAGAGGATGATGGTAGGAGAAAGAAGAAGACTGATTGAAAATGTGTTTTATGAATGGAAAAGTAAATGGAATGGAAAAGCAATAAAGGACTAAAGTGAAGGTGTGTTGAAAAAGAAGAAAAAAGAAAGTAAATAAAACGATATAAAAATTGGACAAGGAAAATAGAGGACTGCATGAAAAAATCATAATGGACCGAAGCACAACCAAATAAAATCAAATACCTTGATTGACGCTGGCCAAGAATCAACGAAGCATGAGAAATGAAAAATGCCTTCCTTTTCAACCGGATGTGGACATTGTTCTTTGGAGGAATGTATACGGCCGCGTTGGCCTTGGGCCAGTATGCGTTTGGCAACTGTAATTACGCCTATTTCCATCCCACCCCTGATCTATCTATTTATCTAGCTAGCTAGATAGCTACCTAGTTGTATGTCTGTCAGTCTGCCTGCCTATATGTTTATCTGTCTGTCTGTTTGCCTGTCATATCATTTAGGTCTACGCATTCTCGTAAAGTAGCTTCCAATCGCTTGGTTTGGCAGTTAGTAGAATGTATAATCACATTGCTGCTGTCAGCGTTTCTCTCTCTCTCTCTCTCTCTCTATATATATATATATATATATATATATATATATATATAGATAGATAGATAGATAGATAGATAGATAGATAGATGTATATAAAATATTAATAGTAATTTGATTATGTAATAATATTTTGCTCTACTCTGTATTCAGCAGTTTTTAAAAAGCAAATGCCATACGAACTGTGGATTTTTTTCACCATCTGTTCTTTCTATAATTTGTATATATATATATATATATATATATATATATATATATATATATATATATATATTAATGCATGTTTCATTAAATAATATAGACAAGTTTTGTCTATTTATTTTAAGTAAGTTCCTTTCATATTGTCTGATAAGCTTAATAACATTATCATTGAAAGACGAAGGGAAATCACCATATTGATACATGTTTAAATCCAATCTAAGCTTTCGGCTTACATCAGCCATTATCAAAGATGGCAATTGCTTTTCAATATATCAACCAATACACGGACGAAACAATAATGATAATCTGTTTTTGTTACGTGAAAAATTTCAAAGCAACGGCTAATTCATGTATACGAGACGCGGAAGCGAAAATCGCGTCGCAGCTCGTGACGTCACACATGACCACGCGAGAGTGAAAACAAAAGTATTAAGTATGGGAAGCCGTTTGTATAAACCAATCGCTTCTGTTATCAATTAAGAATATTTGTGGAGATTTCGTAGTTTATTTTGTTCAGGTTAGCTTTCAACTGTTTTATGTATATAGTTTCAAGAATTTTTAGTTTTTGTTTATTGTTTTCATGTTTAAGTATAGTTGTGTTTTCAACAAGGATTATCCGGAATTGTGTACGCGGCTAGGTATGTTGTTTTAAATGCCTAAAACATCCATTAATGAAAAATTGCTGCCTAAATATACTATATATATATATATATATATATATATATATATATATATATGTACATTGGACGAAACGCAACAGCAATAACCACAGTTTTCCTATTGTCATTTATATTTATAAATATATAGTATTACACAAAAAAATCCAAAATTACATCAAATTGGGGAATAGATCTATTTCAACCGACGAAAACTTCGCCAGTCTTATTCAACCCTGGTGTGTAGACTGAGTTCATGTCAGAATTAGAAATTTAACTTTGACAGCCGTCGAAAAATTGATACAGACTTTATCCATTTCGATGTATCCGTCAGACGAAATGCCCGAGAGTGTGGACAGAATTAGGAATTGAAAAAGAAAGGTCTGAACACACAGATAAACAGGAAAATTAGAAAATTATAGTTTCCGCTTATACTCCTAAGAATCTAATGATAGGTGTAACTTGTGTTTTAAAAAAAATAGAATAATAAAATACAAGAATCAAATCAAATTATTAAATCAAGGGAATGAATTAGTTTTAAAATTTCCATAATATAGATTTTACTTTATTAGCTTATAATTCTCTAACTCTCCAAATGTCAAATGTATAAGTATTTCTAATTTCTATATTTTCATTTTTTTATATCTTATAATTGCCCCCTCTTCTAAGAACTCTCTTTCCTTTTATCACTTACAACACATCTTTATCTGTATATTTTTCTTTTTTTTAATATAACTTTGTATAGATTGTTTTTCTTTTAATATAACTTGATTTAAGTTATCTTTAAAGATAAAAATTTATCATTTATTTTATCTTATTATATTTTTTATTTTTAAATATATTTTTATTCTTTAATATAATTTTTTAAAACATATTCTTCCTTAAATTTAATATAAATTATCTTATTTTTAAGTATAATTTATCTTTGGAAGAGTATTTTTAAGTAGGAACCTAAACTTCAAAATAGATAAATTCTGTATCAATTTTTCGACGGCTGTCAAAGTTAAATTTCTAATGCTGACATGAACTCAGTCTACACACCGGGGTTGAATAAGACTGACGAAGTTTTCGTCAGTTAAAATAGATCTATCTCCCCCACCCACCACCATATCTGGTAATTTTGGATTTTGTTGTGTAATACTATTTATTAACTCTTCTAATAAATATATTGAGCTCTTTTTGTGGATCATTTTTAATATTTTATATTCCTAGAATCCACTTGGATTATATACCAACGGATTTATTTTCCTTATATATATATATATATATATATTAAGCGTTTCACCCCAAGCAGGGTGGGAAGCCACTAGGACGCAAGGGGTTGGAGCAAGAGCAGATAGGAGTGATAGAGGAAAGGATGAGGAGAAGGATAGTGGGTAGTTCAAGGCAACTGGAAATGTCGATTGACATTACATTTGAAAAGTTGGAGATTATAGCTATCAGGGAAACAGGAATAGGGAAGGGGGTTGGAGATTATAGCTATCAGGGAAACAGGAATATATATATATATATATATATATATATATATATATATATATATATATATATTTATATTTGTTGAGGTATACCTCCTGTACAATCTACCTATTCATCTATCCGTTACTACAAGGAGGGATGAGAAGTTTTCGATATGACTTACTTCCAAAATTTTGACCTAACATTACAATATTGAGAATCTATTCATAGTCGAAGCAAAACCTATTCAGTAGCTTCGCGTCAAATTGTAACTGTCTCATCGATTTCACTTAATCAAATTGATCTTGGAAAATATTTTACTGTAAAGAATAACATTTTGAAACGGAACAAATTTCCTTAAAATGAAATTTGTCGTTTGAAATCATCATTGTGTTATTATGGATGCAATCTCTTTTCTGTGTTTAGCTTAGTCTGGCAAAAAGGTCACAGGTTAAGGACATCCAATGGTGATCAGACTCACTCCAGTAGCCCGACTAGTTTTCTATTTCCCAGCGAGGTTCCGGAGTCAAAAATTTCTTCAATCAATTCACAACTGCAAAAAATATTTTAAAAGTAGAATACATTTTTATTAGACAGAACTTGTCTCTGTTTCGCACTGTACACAGGCTAAAGACACATGACCTGACATTTTCAGATATTTCATCTAAAGCCTTTAAGACTTCCCTCCTTTTGAGAGCAATTGTATGGAAAGTATATGGTGCAATTTAAAACTGCGTTTCGTTGGATTAATGTAAAATTCGATTGTTTATTCAAGTGATTCATATTTCTTGGTCAAATCGAACATGGATTTTAGCGTAAAGACTGACATTGTAATCTAATATGGCTAAGTGCATCCCTATTTTATTTATGAAAACTTGTTTGTTTACATGTTATTTATTGCAACTGAATTTCTTTTACCATCTGAATGATCATTAATGGGTCTTCCAATAAACTGAGATGGGAGATGAAATGTTGTGAGTTACAATTGGAAGATTTATGGAAACTGAAAATCTCAGAATTGTTCACTGATATCATCAATCTTTCTCAACAAGATTAAAATCATTACGAATTGAAATATTTCATTCATAGGATCTTTTCTCGTTGGTGTTTAGATTATTATGCGTGAATTGTTTAACTAGAAAGAAAAAACATGCAACTGATTAAATAGAATTTGCCATGCGTAGCTTAAATGATATTTTTTGAAAAAAAGGAGTTGATTCTACGTGCTTCCATGGATAAACTTTCTAGAAACTTTGAATCGTTCTTCATAAGAATTCTGGAATGTATCTTGGTGTGCTGGTGCATGCCTGTGTACTTATTCCTGTGTATATCTGTCAGTGTGTTTCTCTCTTTCTTTCTGTTTGTGTGTGTGTGGTTCGAGTAACCATAGTCAAATGCAAAACAGAACTCTCCAACAAATAGCATTGACAAAGTTTGCAATAAAAAGAAAAAGAAATAAAAGTAAAAAAAAAAATTAATATAAAACAAGCAAACAAACATTGACAAAGTTCGTAATAAGTAATAGCTAGAAATAGAACAGGGCAAAAATAATATAAAGCAAGCAGACAATATATGTAAGGCAAAGCAACAGTAATAAGGCAAATCAACAGTAATATGGCAAAAAGATCGCAAACTAAGAATTGACGTTGATTCACAAAAGCAAGTCCGGACAAGCGAATACAGCGTTCTGATTTAAGACAAGACAGACCGGGACTGAGTCAGATGAAACCGAGAGCCGGACTACTTTATTGGCTAGGAAAGATCCCAGCATGCATTTGTGTGCTTCAGCCTACTTTGCAGTCATTCCTCGTGTGTTTTCGGGTTCATTCCCTACCCTATCATTTTCCTTATTATATAAATTTTTATATATTTTTGTAAAAAAATGGAAAAATACCAAAAAAATCATTATTAATTTTTTCATCATGGAGGGCTTTAGTAGGTCTCTTTTGAATATGTGGTATTATGGTACATGTAGGATTGAGAGGTGGTGATGAGTATATTGTATTTAATGAATGGGACATAATTGTGATTAACCAGGACTAGTATAGTTACTGACTTTCCCCACTTCCCATCCGGCCTTGTGCCACTTTTTTTGTTGTGAAAAAAGAGAAATAAATATTCATTCCTCGTGTGTGGGATTACTAACATAGTTGATTCCTATATGGAATCAGAGGCATACCTACTGTGACTCGTAGACTTGTCTGATATCGCATGAGTTTTTTGCTTTTAATTTCTGTGCTACTTGTAACCGTGTTATTTGTCTCAATGTTGTTTTATTTTGACTTTTGAGACCAATTGTTTTTGTTCCTGTGTCGTCAGTGGAATTAAGTGTCATTGGCCACCCAAGCTTCGTCATCAGCATGGACGGCGGAAAGACCCCAAAAAGGACTGAACTACTACAAGAGCCTAAGAGATGAATACAGTGCTTTCATCTCTGGGGATGAACGTTTGCCAATGCCTTCTGTTATGGAGGCAGTTGCAGCAAAAACAATCGCCCTGTTGATAGTTGACGTCAAGTCGAGAAAATGTAAGACTTTCAACGGGCAGGTTATGGAAGAGAACCTAAAGGCCTTAGACATTGGAGCCATGTGGGACATCCTGCTGGAAACGGAAGAGGCGGCAAAGTCATTAGCTGAAACTCCAAACGGGAGCACATGGGCACCATGTAGAGCCGCATATCTTTACTTGCGGGTGTCCATGTATATCACTGAGGACCACTGGGGCCTTCTTTTCGGACTTCGGACCGGTAGAGGGGGTATCAGCAATCAAAGGTATGCCGGGCATTGCGACCAGTGATTTTGAAGTCCTGGTCACATTAACCCGACCCAAATTCAGTGAGGCCCCTAATGTTATAACTTACGGCAGCCGGAACATATTTGTGGTTGTCTAGGGGTGCCGCCGCCAGTGCTGGGCTTGTGGTACTGCCGGACACTTGGCAAAGCTGTGTCCGACTAGGAATCCGGCACCAAAAGCACAAATAACACCAGAGCAACCTAGGATGGAAGCACCAAAGAACGCCCCAGTAGTCCTAGCAAATGTACTGAGGTAGTGAGGAGGGGAGCCAAAGCGACAACTCCGCCTCTCCAGCAGGATGTCCCAGGAGATGGAGCTGCTAAGCAGCAGCAACAACAGCAACAGCGGCCAAAGGAGCAGCAACTGCAGAAGAAGCCTGAGACTCAGCGTTATCATCAACAGCAGCAACATCTGAAGCAGCAGCGGCGAAAGTCAGAACAGCTGAGGCAACAACAACACAAGCATCAGCAACAGCCGGACCAGCAGCATCTCGAAGGCAAGGAAAAGGAGAACGAGCAGGAGATCCATGAAAAACCAGCCGCCCGAGCATGTGGAGTTGAAAAGGACGTGGATGAAGAGGAGGAAGAGGATCTGAAATACTTGAAAAAAGAGAGGAAAGCTGGGCGAAATAGGGCGGAGAAAGCCCTTGTAGCCGCCAGAACCCAATGCGCGCTTGCTCTGCCAGCGAGAAGCGAACAAGAAACCGCTCAAGGTAAGACCAGAAACCTCCCTTCCTTCCCATTCTAGGGCCCAGCCTTCCCCTTTCTCCCTTCCCCACCCCTTCTCAAGGGAGAACAAAGAAAAAGCATTTCCCAAAAGTGGATAATATTTGTGTTGTGGACAGAGGCCCTCGAGAAAGACCTTTCCTCTCGGAGGAAGGATCTCTTAAGGCCCCTGTTTAAACGCACATTCGTCGACGGGATCTCAACAGATGGATCCAAGGAATTTTCCTGGTGACCCCGGTCGGATGACTCTCATTAGAAACACTGGGGATAATCTGAAAGTTTGGGACCATTTGGCTGGCACCAAAGATGCATTCCCATAGTTCCGGCCCAGATTTAGTCTCCGGAACTCAAAAAAACTTTCTCAATATTGCTCTAGGAGGGTCCTGATTTTAATCCACCCCTGCTTATATATGACATTAAAATTAATGTTCCCCACAGACATCGGCGGCATTTCATATGTATGCACATTTTAAAATGTTAAACCGTCAGTCTATTTAAATAATATATATTTATTGTTTATGCGTTATTTTTTCTAGATACAAATATTTAAGTAAATGCTCTCTTTATAATAAACAGTATTAACAACATTTAACAGCATGAATGTCCGAAAAATTTCATAGAAAATATGTACCCTCCAGAGAAATCGAACTTGTATCCTACACTAAATAGCTTGACGTGCTATACCATTTAGATACAGAGGAAGCTTCTGGTTAGCAAGGTCGAATTACTGCTTTTAAAATATATATTTCTCATGATTTTTCTCGAACGTTCATATCTGGTCGCAGTTTATCTTAACGTAAACCAGACGCTTCCTCTGTAGCTAAATGGTATAGCACGTAAGGCTATATGATGGTTCCCGGTAGGATGCGGGTTCGATTCCTGTCGGAGGACGCATAATTTCTATAAAATTTTTCGGACATTCAGGCTGGTAAATGTTGTTTATTATAAACAGAGCATTTACTTAAATATTTGTATCTATAAAAATAACGTATAAACAATAAATATATTAAAATAATTGCCGGGGTTATCCATTTCATAATATATAATATCATATATATATGTGTGTGCGTGTGTGTGCAGAAATTCGGATTTTTTTTCTACTCTATCTCTTCCCAACACCATTTCTGTAGTTTTCCTAAAAAGTTGTAGCTGCCCATCGGCATGTTTTCCAGTAAGCAGTTAGCATTGTATAATGGCGATAGTCGATTATGTAGGAAGTGGATGTGTTCTTTAAAGAATTCTTGTACGTCTTTCATGACGTTTCTCTCACACTGATATATGAATACTTCACCGAACTTTAAAACGAAAGACTTTCATCCTCGATACGTGACCTGACCGGCTGAGGGAAATAATGTAAAACTCAAAATTCCCAAATCTTCCGCTGCAGACGATGTTACGGGTCATGTCTATTCTTTGTTGGCCTCATCAGCCATCAGCGATCTTATAGCAGAATGACAAGATGAACTTTACTTTTTAGACCATATTTGGGCCATGGAAGACATATTTTTCTCAATAAAATTGTAAATTCTTTAAGTCTTCTATGCCGAAAGTTTTGTATGGTATGCGCAAAAGTAACATGGGTATACAGTCAATTCTTATATTTCCAAACAAATGTAATCCTCTTAAAAATGGCGCTGTATATCGAGGCTCAGTTTTATCACATGAAAATACCGTAAATTTCTGCATTTTAGAAGTCATCCTCTCATAACACAAATGGATTTTAAAACAAATCCTCACCAACCAATCTTAAAACATAAAGAAAAATATAGATATGAAATGGATTAAATACAATTATTTCATATATTTTCTGTTTATACATTATTTTTCTAGATACAAATTATAAAATTAATAAATTGTATCTATAAAAATAACGTATGAACAGAAAAAAAAAAAATATATATATATATATATTAACGTGGTCCCCCAAAATATACACACTCTTTAGCAGCTGATAACTCGTTTTACATTTCTTTTCAGTTTTAATCTATTAGAAATAATGGTGGCAGCCATGTTAAGCTTTGAACAAAAACATTTTATCTAAACGTGCTACTGGAATTTTGAATATGCATTTGAAACGCGAAGAGAGTTTAAAGGAAAATTGCAATCTGATCGAATTCTGCGACGTATCTTCAATAGAATTGCCGATAAACTGGAAGCAGAGGGAACAATTCAAAATATTCACAAGTTACGGACAATAATTTAGGGTCCATAAAACATTTTCACAGAATAATAGAGATCCTCCCCTTCATACACTGTGTTTTATTTTTCTTTGGATATTTATTTTTACTTTTAAGCATTAGAAAATAAAAATTCTTTTATGGTGTGGCAATAGAGTGAATTATAGAAATAAAACTTCTCGAATACAAATGCAGAGACTATAACTAAAACAACTAATATAATTTGATATAATAATATTGAAATAATTTAATATGATTCCAACGCTACATAAGAGTTCTCATGTTTCAAAACAAGAGCCGAAAACTTCAATATAATTATTTGAATTAAATTGAATTAAAGTACTCTAGCCGTTACCATATTAATTTTAATTTCAATAATGAATATGCTTATAAAACGCGTAAATTAAGTTATTCCAGAAAAAATTTCGCTTGAAGATGGAACAGAGCTTGGTACTTTAATTCAATTTAATTCAAATAATTATATTGAAGTTATCGGCTCTTGTTTTGAAACATGAGAACTCTTATGTAGCGTTGGAATCATATTTTTAAATAAATAATTATATTTATGCTCTACTTTTGTATCGAGCACTATTTTTTTAAAATAATAACAAAAATAATAAATAAACTTTGATTATTTACCTAACGAGTTCTTTCCTATTTTCTATATATTTTACACACACACACACACACACACACACACATATATATATATATATATATATATATATATATATATATTGTATTGATACGTCATTTTTTTATGAATACATTTATTTGAGTAAATGCTCTGTTCTTTAATTAAACAGTATTAATTACATTTACTCGCCTGAATGTTCGAGAAATTTCGACATAAATCGAAGCTTTATCCTATACGGAGCCACACACCATTAAGTGTGGTGTGCTATAACCGTTCATCCACAGAGAACTTCCGGTTAAACAAAGCTCAAATTACGATGTGGCACAAGGCTGAAGTTATGGAGCATTCAGTGAGGATCGAACTCCCTATTCAGTCGTAAGTGACCCAAAAATGGAAGTTTGACCCTTAATTAAAAATAAAAGAAAAACAATTTACAGTCATCGAGGCGGCACTCCTTGTACATATGCAAAGTTCAAAAGTTGCCAGTTCTGGCAAAATGAAAAGTGCTGTTACTGAAGAAGACATTGGACAAAGATCAGAGCCAGAGAAGACCACATCCTCTTCGCCTGTCCCCACCTTCTCCCATCACTGTCATGCTTCTCTGATCACAGCAATTTTAACCTATTCAAATCTAGGTGTAACCATTATCTTCCCCTGTTATCCGCATAAACTCTCCTTCTTACTCTGTAACCCTCTACCTCGAATGACTCTCGGGCCTTGTACAGGGTGAACATCATTATAAAATAAAATTACTACAACAATGATTACCATGAATATCAGAGCTACTACACCTGTCACAGTGTTAGTTTTCTGCAAATCCCTACACTACACATATTACATCCAAATATGTTGCACATAATACGACTACCACACACCATGCCCTGTAAATATCTCTTATTTCAAAATCTTTCTTCCTTCGCACAAAATATCTTCTGCACTTTCCCTTCCTTCTCCTCCTACTCATCATCCTCCACCAAGAGACAAATATCAGTTGACAATGGATGTCCTTTACTAAAAGTACAGAGGGAGAGCAATTCCTCAAAAAAAGGCTAAAAGAATTCAAGTGACAGAAAAGATGACCTTACACAGCACGACATCTGCTATTTCTAGCCAGACATCTGCTATGTCTAGCCAGACATCTGCCGTGTCTAGCCAGATATATTGGAAAGGAAAACTCTACAGCCGCAACGGCTAAAGGATCCTCCACAGTTTTCTGCTTTTCTCAGCAGACCAACATCTGATTAACTGAATGATTAGAAAGCCTGGAGATTTGAGGCGAGCTCTAAATTGGCAAAAGGCATTTAGCTAAATGCCTCCGTTATGCTGATATGAAAAAGTCTATCGTGCAAGCCTTTTTTAATTATACGGTCATATGCCTGTTGTCAGACATTTTCATGGCTACATGTTTTGAATGCTTTCTGGAGTGTTTATTTTTTGTCTTGGAAGTCGTTTCCGCTTGTAACAACGTCGGTCTGTTGCTCGATAAGAAAAAAACATTCGTATAAAAACACCTGTATTTATTAGTTACGTTATAATTGGGGATACGAATGATGAAAACTTTCTCCCTGTTATCTTTGGGACGTCACTCCGGGGTCGCTGCGCCAAATGTGACGTCTGCCTGGCCGCGCCCGCCGTGCTGTCCTGGTCGCGGCGCCAATTGTGACGTCACCCCGTCTGTCTCCGCGCCGTCGCCGTCCTATCCTGTCCTGTGACGACCAATGTGACTTGGTATTGGTCACGGCACCAAATGTGACGTTATAACCTTTTGCTGATTCGGATGAGAATCTGGTTAGATTCGGTATCAGCCTTGTCGTTCCCAGCTCGCCTCCAACGTCTGGTTACCAAAGTAACTGTTTTGATTTCTAGTCTAACCTACCCACGTTGTGATTTGATCTTAGGTAGACGAAATCAATCAGTCGCCGGGCCATAATGCAGACTGTGTCCGTACAAGGGTAATACCGCACAAGTATATGTAAAAGAAAATAAAGTAATAACTCGAAAAGTTCAAATGTGTTAAAAAAGGATAACAATATTTTATATCTGATTGCTGAATACAGGACAGCATCTTTCTCCCAAACCGCTATATGGATTCATGACACTTTATGTTTGTTAGGCGAGTCTTAACATCTTAAGTTGTTTGTTCTTTAAGAAACTGGTTCTTGGTGTATCTTCAGGCGATATTCGTAAATGTTGTTTTGGTGGTGTGAGTCTAAGTCGTTCTTCAAAAATAAATTGTTCTTGGTTAGAAGTTGAGGTCGAGAATGCGTGAATCTTAAGTCAGCTTTCTGCGAGGCTGGTCTCACTCTGCAAACTGCAACTCAGCTCCAACTCAACTCAGTTCAACTGCCGTCCACTCGCTGCGACTCTGCTTATATGAACGCCGACCCAAACCGGGGTGTGCTTGTCGGGGTTTGAGGTTCCTTGATAATTCTAAATCCACATTAAGAATTTTCTTTGTTTTTTGGTCAGGAAAACCCATCACTTTCCATTTTTGGAAATCTTTTACTTTCTACTTTAAGGGAATGGTCCTCCCAATTTCTTCCTTTCTCATATGGGTATCTCACCCAATCCCTTCAGAGGCGTCAACAGGTTTCCCCTCTCTCTCACAGTGGCATCTCACACCTATCCTTTCAGGGGGCGTCAACAGGCCTCCCCCTCCTTCTTCATGGTTTACCTTCGCCTACCGCTCACGCCACCCTTCAGCCAATGAACGCTCAGCGGCGTAGGTGTTTGCTAATTATCGCTCAAAGAAAAAAAAATTATCTTCTTTTGTTTCTTTTCTTTTCTTTTCTTTCTTTTCTTCTTCCCGGCAACAAATCCTTAGACTCTTATCTTAACCGAATCCCATCTGGAGTTCATCAATCGAGACTTTTCGCCAGCATTAAGTGGGTGGTCATCTGGCGACTTCGCACCCTGGTGCCAATTATTCGTTCTGATAAAATAATTTTGCTATCATGGCCAGCTCTTGACATAAAACAGGTGCCTTTTCAAAATGATATTTCCGCAGATAGTTAAAGGTTTAATCTTTCCTTCCTTGTACTCTGCGAGTGGTTCAGCGGACATTTTTCGCGGTTAGTGCATGACCCAATTAATTTTTATCTCTTACCATTCTGTCCCGTAGGCCACCCGGCCAATTTGAAACTTTCATTATTGCCATGGGCAGATGGCTATCTTGTATTCGCTCTGTCGTAACTTAAATCAAATCAAATCTGACAGGTCCACGAACTTACTTGCTTAGCTAAGGAAAATAAAATCTTTACCACTTTTCTTTGTTAGAAAAAATAACATCGTTCAGTGTCTTTTCGTGATAGCTTCTTTTTTTTTCTTTTTTCACGCAACCCTAAATAGTGTCACATCTTGTTGTCTGCTTTAAACACCACTTTAAGACTCTCTTCGTTGGATTTTTGCGAAAGTTGGGTGAATGTAGCACTATTGGGTTATGTAAAGGGATTTAGTGTGTCATCTTGAAGTAACTGCATATGGGTTTTTCTCTCAGTCTAAATGAAAAATTAAAAGTTTTTTTTTTTAATTTTAGTTTAAGCTTATTGTTGCTTTTATTTTTTTTAGGTTTGTTGCTTTTTATTTTTCATTCCCCTTCCAATTCCAGTCAGATGACAAAAGGTAAAATTTTCCGCCGTTAGCATTTATATTCTTTTTAATTTTCTCTTTATTTTTCCATAATTATTCTCGATTAGTAACTTCTGCTATATTAAATCGTAAGGGATCAAGTATTGCAACCATTTTTCTTTGCATTTTTTCTGAGGCATTCAAATAAACGTGGAATTTTTTAAATTTTCGCATAGAAAACATTTATTACATTCCCTTCCTCATATGAAATTGTATTCACGGTTTTTTTGTTTTTTTTTTGAGTGAGACTGAAACGTTTTCATTATTGTTTAAAGAAAGATTTAAAATAAATTAAGACCATATGGGGAATGAAGAACGGTTTAATGTGGGGAGCCTGAGCGCTGGCCTCGGTATGAGCACAAATCCCCTCTCTCTGGTGCAATGAGACGGCGCGGCCTTGAGCAGCTATTTCCCAGGGCTGGGCACCTCTCAGTATGGTTTTCCTCAGTATGCGCCTCTAAGCGAATTCTACCCGGAGACAGAGACGCAAATAAGAGATGATAAATAAACGTGTTACAAATTACTTGTAATTATTAGTAATTTGGTATTTACGTAACCTAACCATGAATTCGAGTAGCGACTCAAGGCCAGTTTAATATGGGGAGCCCGGGTGAGTACACCCGGGCTAGGAACAAAAATTGCCCTCACTCTGGTGCAATGAGAGGGTGCAGCCTCGGGCAACTGTCCTCCAGGGTTGAGCACCTCTCAGTATAATTTTCCTTCAGTTGCGACTCTGACGGGGTCGCCCCTGAGTGCACTCTGTCCAAAGACAGAGACGGAACTGAGAGATGATAAATAGATATATTTATTTCGTAAAAATTCAAAATTGTGGCATAAGTCCGAAGGAGAAATGGGGAGTGACTGGTCTTCATTAGCTATCTTAGTCCTAGTTAATAAAAATCACAATCCATTCATTCATTACAATTTGTCCATTCACCACAATGACTTATCCATCACTACTTAATTCTGCATATACCAAAATACCGCATATTCGCAGGGGATCTACAGAAAATCCCATGATGTAAAAATTTCATTTCATTGTCCATAAATTTCGTTTATATGAAAATTTCATGATTTATTAAATGATGGGATGGGGAGGGATGAAACCAGAAAACAAACTAAAAATGAAACAAAAAGATAAAACTAAAACAAAACAATGTTAGTAGGACCCGTCCATCCCTCAAAATAATAATAAGAGTGGCCGCTTTATTTTGTCGATAGGCAAAATCAAGAAGCAAACTCACTAATGGAATGGAAATAGTTAAAATAAAAGACGGAAAGGCAGAAATCAAAGGCTGGCCCAATCGGGGTAAAAAAATGGGAGACAAAAACAAACTAGGGGGAGATTATGAATCTCGACATGCGTCATAACAAAAGGGGAGGCCGGAAACCACACTTATAAAAATGATACTGTCTAACTTAACCAGGGGAGGGTTCACAAAGGAAACCGCCCCTTTGCGTCAAGGGGACTTAAAAGAGAAAATGAAGGCTAGCCCCGTGCACAGGAACTAGCCACCAACCTTTCTGATCTTTACCCTAAGCTCATGCTTAAAGAAAACAACCAAATCCTTATGTGAATAGCGTTCGTCCCGCAAGCTTCCTTCATTTCACGACGTTCACACTACCATCCTTACCACGGCTAGCAACGTAAAAAACACCATCCGTTTTGCCCCGGAGAACGGAAGCGACACGATGTCACACGCATATGCGAGATCGATGGACACAAGATGATCGGGATCGATACGAGCCGTCAATTCGCCGACATACTCCCGGAAAAGGCGCACCTGACGACAATGGTAGAAGGTCACGCCAGTGAAAGTCTGGCAAATCTGCCAGGCCACATCTGAAGAGTACGTCATTGAGAGGTAGCACGTTCTGAATCAATCGCCAGCTAAGCGAAAACTCAGGGTTGCTTAGATAATTCGTCGCCAAGACCAAAAAGAGCGCAACTCTAATGCCGACAAGTCGAGCCGGTCACAGAGAGGATCCTTCGTGACCCCCTCCACTAATTCACGATACACTAGTCTCCGAGACCGAAAACGGTCACTTGACCGAGGAAGGGCCTTCAAGGTCGACCAACACTAGCGGAGGAAACTCGACAACATTCTACGACCTCGAGGGCGCTTAGCCCAAGAAATGGGAAGAGTGACTGTAATGCTAGGGAAGGCAAACACTCCATGCCTAAATCGAGTCCTCCGTCAAAACACGACGCATAAAGCCAACCTAGAGGCGTGGCGATGACTCGCCAGACGTGGCAATCCCAGTCCCCCATGACACGGACGCTGGTAACAGGCTTCT
>CAHIKZ030004269.1:1275000-1342500 GCA_903632075.3 Acanthosepion pharaonis
CTGCATCTTGGATCTCAAAATCTCCATATTGAAAGTTGACACATCAATTCCCGAAAATTGAGTATAATGGGAACTTGTCTGTATCCCGTACTTATAGATTTTCGCTGCGCAAGAATTGAAAATTCATAACAACCTAAAGTTGAACATTTGAAAATTTCACGCATTCTGTTAACATAATTCAATTTCTGATTTGAACCAGATTCAATAATATGCGCATGAAGACTTCAAATTTGCACTTCACAAAGAACTCACTTTCCAACTACTTTGACAAAATAACGCTATGGTTTAGGTAAGTGTATCGGTAACTTTTCAACAATCCCTTGGAATTCCTGCATTACTAAAAAAAATAATGTTCTATGCTAAATTTTGAAACATCGTAAAATTTCTACGTTTTTTTAGTAATTATAAAAAGTATTCCAAAATGCTCTAAATATGCATCCGAGTGTTAAGATTTAAAAACAGAATTTAAACACTTTAGAAAATGTTTGCCCAATGCCAGTTTTGCTTGAATTTTTGTAGCAATTATTTTAGGTTAATGGGCCTACGGTCAGATCGCGCTGAAAACACCGATTCTCCTTCGATCACTAAATTAAATTGGCATCGATCCTGCTCAGTACTGAGTTGGGAGACTGCTTGGAAATATCGGCTACTGTAAGTAACCTCCAACAATAAGAAATATGTTTCGGCTTAAAATAAAGGGTTGATAATTCATAAAAAAAACACAAATCAAACAAATCACCTTGGGCTAATGAACAACGATGGCTCTGAAACTGATGTGCTTAGCTTCTATGTTCTGCTGTTTAGAACACTACAATATTACAGTAGAAGCATTTAGGGTATCAGAAATCCCCAAAATTGAACTGAAAGTTTCCCTAAATCCCGGTAGGAAGAATTTCTGGAGATTATTTAATGGAATAGATATCTGAAAAAGGCTGACAAGTATAGCGGTTGAGATGTGATCAAACCAATAACCTTGAAAAGAGGTAGGTAAAATTTGGTACTTTAAACTCTGAAACAGTCAAAGAACAATTTGCATATTATTAATAAAGATCTTGAAAAAATCTAAATCTAAAATGCCATGTGTTTTATCACTAAAAGCGTAAACAGAAATAACAAACGGTGCAAATACTACACTTTGATCGTTGGTAGAGCACGCAGATATTTCACTGTTGCCAGGTGAAATAATTGATTCATTCTTCTATCATTTTTAAGAGTGCTATGTATATTTAGATATTTAAAACCTCACATGTGAAACCTTTTAATGATAGTAAGAACTTCACAAAATATGACGTTAATTTGGCGTCATGGGTAAAGAAATGGAAACAGATATTTACTAAGTCTGATACAAGGCTACAAAATATACTTTAATATGCGCTAAGCAACCCACGACAAATAACGATTCATTACATTGAATATCATTTGCAATTTCGGGAGGGAAAGGAAATTGTTATATAAATCTGTTGTAATTTCGCAAAATCGAAAATAATTCAGTAACCAAGCCCCAGGTTAACAAGCAGTGATCCAAGGATGCGACTCTTACAGATGGAATAATCCTAATTTCATCCCAGTACTCCATAAACATTTAGCATTCTCTTGGTCTTAAAAGAGCATTACTTTATAACAATAGTTAGCAAAATAGACATTTTCTCTTGAAGAAAGATCGATCCATACAAGTGGATCTGTTATTGTGTTTTGATGCCAGATGCTAAACTACGCTGAGCAAATCGTCTAGTTACCGTGGCTCGATGGCTTGAAATGAGATCTGATGTTCACTGGGTGTCCGACTGTTGTAGCATTGAGAAAAACTGAAAGTAAGCTTCAATGAAGCCTTCTTAAGTTTCACATAAAAAGATAAAACTTTCAAAAGAGGCTCTTTGAAGAGCAGCAAAATATTATCTTCATATTTCACCATCTTCCTCACTAGTCGACATTTTACCAGCCACATATGCGTACTCAGTTTTGAAATCCGAGAATATGCAATATTCATTTGATTAAAATATGAATCCGATTGTTTGAGAAATATATCATGTGTTATGTGCTATCATGCAAGTGAAGATATCGATTTGGAAAGATTTTCAATTATTCGCAGCGGGAAGGTATTGCAGTGTTCCTGTCTTCGGTGTGTAGTGCAAGAGTTATTGCCCCTGGCGAAAATAAGTTCTATTCTGCTGAGAAGAGAAAGTTTCGATTTTCTTTCATGACATTTACGCAATGAACACATAATAGATTTTTTTTTCTGAAATAAAGAGATAAACTGTATATGTTTATCAATTTAAACATCAGTTTAAACATCAAAAAATAAAATTAAGAAAGAAAACGACCGCAGTTGATTTTGTGATTTTATTAATATTGCGATATTTCATGAAATAATGTCATTCCAAACTGACGAAGAAGAGTTACTGGGGAAAACGCGTGGAGAAGTCCACCGCTTCCATGAACGTTTGAGTGATTGAGAAGTTCAAGGTTTAGATGGTAGCGAGGTCAGTAACAAAGTGCTTAAGCCACCTGGCATGGCGGGAATTAAAGTCACCGAACACGAATATATTTACAAACAGGTGTAAGGGTATAAGGGGATATTATCTGAAATACTATCTAGCACTCAACAGTCATGAGAGGAAGGGGAACAGTAGGGAAAGATGAGATAGCTGACTGAGTTAAGTAGATAGAGACGGAGATACATGTAAGAATGGTCGGGAGATTCAAGAGAGAGTTCACTAGCCAACGGGAAATGATCGCGGACATAAACTCTCAGGCTATGCATGTGAACATTAGAGCCCTTCCTAAAGAGAGGAAGAATCGATAAATCAGAGGAGGGGATTGCATTGAGTTAGGATTAGTTTCACAGAGAACTTGGATATCCGAAGACTTTTCGAGGCTGATACGAATAACACAAATGTTGGAGAAACAAAAAGTTTAGGTGTTTTTTGTTGAGCTGGTTTAATTTGATATCTTTGGTTGCTTATAGTCACGATGTGTTATTTTGATGAGGCAAGTAGTAGCAGTCGGTCATCTAATAGGCGGGAAGGGAACTATATATATATATATACATATATATATATATATATTTTGGTGTTTTCTTACTTAAAACCTCAAGGCCATGATTTTAATGAAGGTTTTTAAATTTGAAAATGTATAAATGGTTCTATTCTAAAATTTCAAATATGCTTTTTGATATTAAATCAGATATTGATGCGGGGAATTAAAAGTGAATATCCCGAAATTCAGAGAATATAACTAAAAAAAAAATACATTTAGATATCTAAGACGAATTGGCTTCTATCGTTTCTCAGAGAGAAGACACCATTAGCATAGAACTTACGGTTACACCCAGGAATTTAAACAGTAAATCTTGTGACCAAGTAATTAGTTAAGAAATAACAAAACAAAAGTTTGCAGATAAATAGTGTATTGAACAGTAAATACAACAGAAGAGTATTACACGACTTGGGAATGTGTGTCGGTTGACCAGCGTTCAGTCTATATCACCGTTCCCCTGAGGCTTACTTTTCCTACTAACTTTATATTAAGTGGAAGAGTCCACAATAGCCTCATTACAGGGAAGACACCACAACAATAAAATGATGATACCTTGCCACCAATCTAGTAGTACGCTAAAATTCTAGGTAAAAGTCTGGCTACCAAAGTGGAAAATTCATCAGAACAATTACCATTAATATATTTATAGAAAATGCACAGGAAAGCTACGTTATGGCAGTGGGAAAGTGACTGAAGCCTTGATGCCATGTCAGTATCAATAATATTGCAGATTCTACTTTTATAATTTTATCAAGAATTTTTAAATATATATATATATATATATATATATATATATATATATATATATATATAGTAGACCATTTAACGGAAAGAAAGGAAATAATGATAAAACTGACATAATGACGTTCTACACTAAACTAATGAAGGTGAAAATGAACTCCCCACAATCAATACTTGTAAGAGAAATAAACGTTACCGGACTTGAAAAGCCTATTTTTCTGACAAATTCTTTTAAGAGAAAGATTTTATAAATTTCAACCGAAGGTAATATTAGCTACGCGGGCAATGAATACCGAATGTTTACTTATAAGGAAACGATTACCATTACCATTACAAACTTCTAGTTTACCATTACCATTTACTAACTTCTAGTTTACATTGCAGCTATACTGAACAAACAATAGTTATAAACCCTGTGAGAAAATGCAAAATCTGGCGCGGTCCGTAGTTAAATAAGACCAATACGCAGAAAACTTCGATCACAATAACTTGTGCTTTAAGTAACTGAAGACCCCCCCCTCCTAAACAGTTTCGTGTACCTAATTTTATTTACAAGGTTTGGGTCAACCCGTGCTATGGTTTTCAGGAACTTCAAACTGTGCCGTACCCTGGGAACATCTCTCCAGTTTAAATATTATCAAGATCTCACCTCTATGTCTACCATGGTGTGGTTCGAACACTGTTCTCCTGCTCGGAATTCTAATGTTCTAGCGAATCGGTATCGTGCATATTATACGTGCATATCGGTATGGAAAAAATAAGCGCACAAAAATCGGCAGTTCCCTGAAAAAGTAAACTCCGAAAAAAAATCTAGTCGTATGCACATATTTGGACTGATATGTACAAAGCCTTTCACACATTCGAAGGTTTGGCCAGATGATTTCACCTAATCATTCCTCCTTTTTAAAGCTATTTTTTAATCATTTCTCCCCAAGTACGGCGTTCATGCCACTAAGATGTAAGTGGTTACTTAGATTGAAAGAGAATAAGAACTTTTAGTGAGAAGAAAAGGCAGTAAAAGAACAGGATTAAGGAAAATGGAAGATGGCGATTGACATGGCGTTTGTAAATGTAGCCATTGTTGCTTTGTCATGCGTGGTGATATTAAACGCCCTTCCACTGATTTATAACAAAAGATCTAACCTGGTTTCTGCCATCTTTACAGAAGCGGACGAGAATAAAATGTGTGCCTATTAAATTGTATATGTCTCTTTTAGAAGCTAATTTAAGAAATGTTACATTATTATTTTTCGCTCCCTCTCAACTTATCTGTCTTTCTTTTCTTGCACTTTTTTCTTTTTTGCTTCTTCTTCCTTTTACTTCTAATAATTTGATTCTTCTTTCTTCTACCAATGTTTCCTTTTGTCTTCTTTCTCTTCTTATTCTTTCCCTTCATTTTGCTATGTTAAATTCTCTCTTGCATTATAATTAGATCACAAGGAAAACTAATTAGAAACTCTCTTCTCTGCAACAAAAACATATACTTCAAAAAAATATCGATTGTATGCCTTTTTCGACGCATTCGGCTTCTGTTTCTTTTCTCACGCGCATTCTATTTGCTATATTTTATATTTACTCTTCATTTTATTCTCAAAATCATCGCTACTTTCTCTGTTTGAATCTTTATTGGTGCGTTCTTCCCTTTTTTTATCTCTGAATTTTATATAAGCAGAACTGAATAAAGCTTCCATAATTGAATATAGTAAGTCGATATGTGTGATATGATATATTATCTGTATATATAACGCACAACATGAAATTCTATCTAGATTACTTTGATATCGAAAGATATTAAAACGGGGACCAGTTCTAGGCTCTTTATAATATAAAATTGAACACCTTTATTTATAACGATTTTTATCGCTTTTCAGTTTTGAGATAAGGTTTTGAGATAAGTGTTTGAGAGTTTATCCACGATAAATTCGCATATTAGATGTTACAATGAATTAAAACAGATTCATCTTATTTGATAACAAATTCTCACGTTCATTTCATAGAAATCAGTTACGTATATTCAGTAAGTAATTTGATAATATTTCATTATGATTGATGCATTGTCATTTTTTTGATGAAAAAATTATTATCTGTCTATATATCTGAGAAGATGTATTATGATTACTTGCATTATTTACATTATTCGGACTGTTATCCTCATCTTCATTGCTATATTCACAACGTTTCGGTCGTTGTACGATCCGGTCTTCGTCGGGTGATTGGAATTTCGAACCGAACCCTGTATTTCGTCCACCAGGGTAGATTGTTCTAGTTCCACGTGCCATGCCTCTTCCGGCCACATTAGTGTTGAACCAAAACTTGGAGATTTGAGTTAAAGGGAAATAACTGAGACATCCAGAAGAAGCATGGCATGTGGAACTAGAACAACCATGGTGAACGAAATAACAGGTTCGGTTCGAAATTCTAATCACTTGAAGAAAGCCGTAGTGTACAACGGCTGAAACGTTGTGAATATGGCAATGAAAATGAGAATAACAGTCCAAATAATGTAAATAATGAAAGTAAAACGTTATTAATAGATTAAAAAATAGAAACTTTATTCAAACGAAAATGCATATATATTTTGGAATTAAATATGATCTATAATCTTGTGTAGCAAGAAGCAAAAAATTTGAATCGTTTTCACTATTGCAGTTTCCTGTAGGAGGGTCTTACGTAAAAGAAGCTAAGATATGGTTTTCAAATGGTTTTTCTAACGTTTCAATGAACAGCAAAACTTAAGTTTTATATAAGAAAAAAGTCACTTGTAAATTTTAGTAATTTTATATTCCTTATCCTTAATGTTTGCCTTGTTATTATTACTTCTTTAAATAACGATTATAATGATTAAGTATTAAAGTTCACAAAATTATGAAAGCCTCTTTCAGTTGCTTGACAATGCACAAAGAATTTCAACTTATTTTCAGCTTTCCTTCCTCATAAGAGATGAACGCCTGCTTAAATTTACGAGTGTCTCATGCGAGAGGTGAAATATGGATGACCAAAAGTGACAAATCTTAAACTACCCACAGTGGCAATAAGTATACTCTAGGTAATAAAGCACTGATATAATGGAAATCTCAACATCAAGCAAATACGAAGTTTTAAACAACTGGAAAATGTTTTAACATAGGATGGCAAATGCGGCACCAAAATCCGAAAGCCTACCGTATTAGCGAAAGATGCCTTCCAAAAGTTAAGAAAAGTATTAAGAAATAGGAAAATTTTGTTAGAAACAAAGAAAAAAGCACTGAATTGTTATGTGATATCGCCCCACCTATTTGGTAGTGAATGCTGGACAATCTCCTCACCGATGGAGAGACAATAGAATCACTTTCTACATAATCACTTTCTACATGCTGAGAATACAATGGATTTAACATATGAGTAACGACGAAGTTTTAAAGAAATTGAAAACAAATGATACTTATAATTCGAATCAGAAAGAGACAGTCAAAATGTCTAGAGCATAGAATTAGGAAAGAAGGCTTGAAGAATTTGATACTCACAGGACATAATAAAGAAAAAAGCGACAGAGAAAAGCAGCGCAAAAGCTACAGAACGGACATGTGTCTTTGGTTTGCAGGACAGGGATTAGGAGAGATAACAATAAGAGAAAACTTGCTAAAAGTTACAAAGACAGGAAGTCATGGAGAGCCATAATAGCACATGGAAGAAAAAGAACATATCATAGGAGCACTCATCTAATTTTACTTAATATTTAACCATTTTCGCAGAAAAGAAAAGCTTTAGAAAATACATCAATGGAGACATATTTTTCAGACGTCCATATCTGGGTATTTGATTTAAAGCAACTTCGCTCTTTTTAAAATGGTTGAAGTTATTTTTATCATTGAGCCATCGCATTCTCGATTATCCTGATCACATTCTCACCAAAACAGTTTTCCTACTCTTCAATGGATATCACTAAATTGCCTTCATTTACATTCACTTTTT
This sequence comes from Acanthosepion pharaonis, assembly GCA_903632075.3. Taxonomy (NCBI): domain Eukaryota; kingdom Metazoa; phylum Mollusca; class Cephalopoda; order Sepiida; family Sepiidae; genus Acanthosepion; species Acanthosepion pharaonis. The sequence goes on from CAHIKZ030004269.1 coordinate 1,282,729, forward strand.
AGACAATCCACACCCAATATGACCCCACGTAGCCTGAACTCTGATAACTACCATATACATAGAACCTAACCTATTCTTTGTTCTGTTCGTAAATATACATTTTGGGCTGGAATTTTACTAAGCTTAGATGAATACAGAAAAAGGCTAAATGAGAGAAGGAAGATAATGTCGCACCAATTTTTAAAGTGGGAATAACTTTGCTATCTTACAATCAGTATTCAAAATGCTGTCTTTTGCTTGGGCTTCAACGACCCAGAAAACGCAAGTTTCTCACGCTTCTAATAATTGAAAATCTTTTAACTATGTCAGATACTGTGAAAGAGTAAATCCTGAAAATTGCACAGAAGAATTTATTGACTCTCTGACATTTACCAGATCTTACCAGCATAAACTGTCAAATATTCGGACGATGATTTCAAAGTGCAAAGTAAAAATGTCATTTGTTGATTTTCGTTCATGGATTCGAACTTTGATACTCGTTAAATCAGCTATGAAAAAAATTACAGAGGACCTTGTTAGAACAAAAACGTTGTGCAAAAAGAGCAAGAAAAAGATGTGAAAAACGGATTACAAGAATCTTAATCCAAATTTTAGAATCTCAAAACTAACATACTCCAGCTAATACTCACAATCACGAGTTTTGTAGGTACGTAATGGGGTACCATATAGACGGAAGCCATAGCTGCTGTGGATGTGTCTACATGACCATCCAACTTCAGGTTGATTTTGAATTATGACTTTTCCTTCGCTTGGACAGGTTGCCCTATCTTAGAACTCAGTCTATCTTATTATTTCAAAGTTTCCGTTCGCTTGGACTGGTTACCCCAGAATATTTAACACCCAAATCAGGAAAATGGATTCATAACAATTTCAAAGGCCATTACTGGAAAATAGACGGAACAGCCTCGCGCAGAACTTAAACTCAGCACACCGATTCAAATTTTCACATTGAAAGCCTTTACGTTACTCTCATATCCTCACTACTACAACTAAATAATAATAATAATAATACGATAAAACAGAAACGAAAAAGATGTCATAAAAAGTAACTGGGAAGAGTGGGATGATGACATTAAAATGAGAACAATGCCTGTTCATGAAAAGAGCCTTGTGGATGAAATGGTTGAGGCTTCATTTCTGGATGATGGGACGCTCAAGCGTAAGAGATTCGACTGCCTTAGTCAGATGTTTTGCCGTTACTGTACATATGCTTTTATAGGCTTTTTTCAAAATTGCTGTAGAGTGTCTTTTTGTTGTTGTTGTTGTTATTGAAGTGCTAACAGTTTGTCACTCCGCAAACGATTTGACAAAATATGATCTTTAAATTAAATGACAATGACACTTTGTGCTTTCTAAACAAAACAAAAAGACATTGAATATTCTTAGCCCCACCCACTTCCCCGTCTGGTGGTCGATTGATGATCAGATACGTTTCTTATGTTTGTTTCAATTGTGTGCAAGGAAGAACACATCAATAACTCTTGCTCATTCCAGTCGATCAGAAATCGAAGCCTAAAAGCAAGGGTGGCTTATTTAAGAAATAAAATCCGAAACAGAGGCTGGTTTTGTTCATTCTGTTGTTTTAAAAGTTAATCGAATACAAAGAGCACAAGTGAAATTAACCGAATCGGTTGGACATTAAGAGCATCTTTTTATTTACAATCCTGATTGAATATCGTCGAGAGTGAAATCTGTAAGCAAACAAGCTACGAAGGCCCGACGCGGCAAAATTCTTGCTAGCAACAAACTGGACAAGGGATGAAGAAATGGGAAATGTCCCAAAACATTTGATGAAAAACGATTAAATCAAAATCAAATAATGGGCCGCTTTCATTCCTTTATAGTAAACAAGTTAATCTCACTAACTACTTATTAGTTTGATTAATTCTGATAAGTTTAATAAAGAGTAAATATAGAGCGCCTAGCATAGAGCAACAATTAGCATGTTTTGCCTGGTAAAACCATTTGTTCGTATAGTGAGTTCGACCCTACAAAGATATCAATTTATCGGACCCTTTTGCCCTATTAGACTTAGTTTAAGGAATAGAGCGCCAAATGTAGTGATTAATTGTTAACAAACTAGTTATACAAACAACTGTTTCTGTAATGAGTTCGAACTTCACTGGGTACCCTACCAACTCCCAAGTTGGCATCTACGCTGACGACACTATTTACTCTTGACTCAATAGTAAATCCGGCATCGGTGACAAAACTTACCTGGCCGTAGGCCTCGAGAAGGACCTCCAATCTGTGGTTGACTGGGGCAGGAAATGGCTTTAATGCCTCTAAAACGAAACCGATCTCATTTACCCGCCTCCCATCAGAATAGCTGATGCCCAACTCCACGAGAGCGCCTCTCTGCGACTGCTTGGTCTCACGCTGTTCACTGACCTGAAGTGGAACAACTACATTGAATCTATAGCTTCATCTACTGCAAGGAAAATTGGTTCTCTGTGTCGCGCCAGAAGGTTTTTCGCGCCTGAGTCTATCCTTCAAGTCTACAAATCAACCATATGTCCTTGCATAGAATACTGCTGCCATATATGGTCTGGTGCTCCCGCTGTTCATCTCGAGGTCCTCGACAAAATCCAGAGACGGATATGCAACGTGATTGGTCCTGATCTGGCATCCCGTCTACAGTCACATTCTCACAGATATGCTGTGGCTTCCCTTTTCATGGCAACTTGTTCACTGGTCTCAAACTGCATGAATTTAAGCGTGTAGTAGGTTGGCATCTCGGTCCCATCCTCTCACTGTCGAAGCGGCTAAATGTAGCCATCTCTTTTACTCTAAAAGCTTCTTATGTCGTACCTCCCTCTTCCTATTACTTGCTTCCTTGATAGCTATAATCTTCAAATATTCCAATATAATGTCAATCAACATCTTCTAATACCTTGAGCTTGATCCCTGTTCTTCTCTTTATCCTTTTCCCAAACACTCTTCTTTATTCTTACTCTCACTCTCTGTAACCCCTTGCGTGCTAGTGGCACTCTTGCCTTGCTTAGGGGGATTTGCTTAAAAATAAAATATGTTAGATTAATCTATGCATTAATCAACGCAGAAAAATCAGAGCCGTTCTTAGGAAAGTGGAATATAAAGTAAATGCAATAAATATTAAATATCTTAGGGGTTATCTTCGTTATCTTATTTATTGTTACCAAGATGTCTTCCTTTTTTTTTATTATATCACCCCAAGCAGAACAATAAGGCCACTAGTTACGGAGTGTGAATGAATAAAAGAAAAAGATTATTAAGGAGCTCAAACAATAAAAGAACAAGAATTAACGACAGAAGATAACGATTTATATTGGATTTAAATGTTTGAAGATCAAAATTGACAGGAAAACAAGAAGCCGGAAGAGAGTTCCATGGCAAGAACGACAGAAGAAACTGTTAACATATAAATTATATCTAGCGGCCATTTCAAATATAAAATGATGAGATCTTATCGCCATTCTAGTATTGGGCTTAAATTTATAAAAGTCTAGATATCATAGAGGAAAGTTCATCAGAACAATTACCTTGAAAGTATTTATAGAAAAGGCACAAGAAATCCACATTACGGCGATGGGAACATGACTGAAGCCGACATGACAGGTCAGGACTAATGCCATTTCAGATTCTTCTTTGTATTTTATTAAGGATCTCTAAATATATAGAAGAACTACCAGAACATGCGTGACAGCAATATTCTAAACTTAGACGATTTCTTTTTTTAAAAAAATCCTTTTAACATCTTATCTTACATTTGCAGTCATATCGCTTTTCTAAAATTTATCATTATGTGTCTTTCACTGAAAAATAAATTCATTAAGATATCGTTTCTTTATTTAAGGCGGGAATTGTAGCTCTTCCAGTGAATATTTTATTTTAAAAGACACGTATAATAATCGAATAATTGTAAGAAAGATGAATGTGAATCTTCTTCATATAACTCAGTAATTAATGTATTAAATGACGTCAAGAGATCCATCAGGAATCTTGCCTACAGAGAAAATATTTTTTCGTGGAATTTTTAAAGATTTTTGCGGTTTTAATATTAATATTTTAATACGTTTTATTTTATCGCAAAGGTAGCCATGGAATTGATAAAAAAAATCTTCAAAAAAAGAAATATTGGGTAAGAACAAAAGTTTGGGGTGATTTTGAATGACTATCAACGACAATATTTATACATAGGTTTATTCAATCACATATGCGACATTTTGTTCTACTACGTTTCAACATCTTTGAGATAAATTCATGATTCTATCCACCTCCAAGACTTGGCATTTCCTAGGAGATCCAATTTCTAAGGGCGAATTGGTTTTACAGAGGACTGAAGTTCTTCTCATTAAGAGAATTTTGTAGGGATCGAAATAAATGGTAATCGAAAGGTACAAGGTCAGGTGAGTACGGCCCCGTGGTGGGGTAGGTCATCCCAACCAAACTGTACTAATTTCTGTCGGTTCTGTAAAGAGAACAGAGATCTGTCGTTGACTGGATGGAAGACGACATTCTTCTGATTGGCAAATTCCGGAGGCTTTTCAACAGAGTTTGATCGGTTCAGCTGAGATCAGCACTTAACACCTGATTTTGTGGAAGGATCTTATAATATACATTAGCCTTCCAATTCCACCAGTGTCACTTTCTTCGGATGTAAAATCACTTTAAGGTGGTTAAAATTAGTTGATTTCTTTTTCAAAGATCCTTTTCGGTCTACATTGTTGTAAACAAACCATTTCTCATTGCTTGTGATTTTTTTTTCTCAAAAGTGGGTCGTTTCTCTTGTGATTAACAAAGAATCACAGAGGGAAATGCTGTTCATTAATTCTTTTACCGTTAAGTCACGAAGCACCCAAACATCTCCAAGTGATTTTTCAAACGCTTTACAACGAACTTATGAGATATATTAAGTATGCCTGCGATGTCCCAGAATGTGTTCGATCTCCAAAATCAACATTTCCTCTATTTAATTTACAACTGTAAGCACAGCTATGGCACTTTCCCCAGACACGGCATATATTTGTTTTCCTTTATTTTACTAATTTTTCTTTTCAAAAATAAAAGCACGACAAGTAATCAAGATTTATCTCATTTTCCTCCATCTTTATTTTTAACTTAACAAAAACCCACACAGAAATCATATAAAAAGATGCGCTGACATAGCATCTTTCAGAATATGTATATTATTCATAAATTAAAGTCACGTGTGGAAGGAAATCCTGTATTCAAATGCATCTTATTGACAAACGCTACGAACTTTTACATCCGTTTTCATGCGTAAGACATTACCTCAATTGTTGTATTGGAGAATATAGAATTCCTACAAAGTAACAAGGAGAACGAATTATTATCCTTTTTGTGAAAATATTACCAAAGAAACGGCATTTTATCTCATAATCTAATCGTTTGATCACTTGAGAAGAACCTTGTGCCTTCACAGATAAAACCTCAGCAAAATAAAGCTAGTTAAAAAGTTCGGAATACTGATAGGGGTTGATTCATTTCATGTTGAGACCGTTTCTACAAAAGTAACCGAAAAGGCCGTAGTCTACCCGAAAGCATAAATCTAGACAAGAACAGATTTCAGTGTCGATTTGAAACTAAAATAAATCAGTAGAAAACAAAAACCCCTGCCCCCCCTACAATCAGCAGGGTTCGGAAAAAGTGGACACATCAACCAGTTTAATAGCTACAAGCAATTTCTTCTGAATGATTTTCTGACACGCGAAATGGACGAAGTTACTATCAAAGAAAAGAAACTTCACTAACTGATTTCATTACTTTTGTTATTCGTCCGAGTAATTTATTCTAAGTAATCAATGTTAGACTTTATCACCAATGAAGGCATCGGTTGATATTAGCAACAAATGGCGCGCGGGGCACGTAAGTCTAGCTGTCAGCAATTTGTCGACACGAAAAGATAGGAAATTTTACATGACAATTTCATTAATTGATTGCTTTTTTTAGCTGTTCACTTCTGAACATATTTGAGTCGTTCTTAATATCTGTTTTATTCCAAAGATAGTAATTCCCTTGCTGAGCTTAAAAGGGCCACTTGACTCTGAACAACAATTAATATATAACAGGGATGATTTTTCTTCGGTCCAAAGTGAATGCACCATGAGGAGCCTTCGACTGCGGTAAGTGGTGCGTCCAATTTCAAACACGGATGATTTTCTTGTTTACTTGAATATACTGTGAAATGTTCTACTTATTAAACTTGTTATAGACACACCACCCATAGGCACAAAACATGCACGCATACACATCAAGATATATGACTATTTATATATATATATATATAATAAACTTTAAATTGTTTTGTCCGTTTATCATTCATATATACACACACATATATATATATAATAAATATATTATATATATATATAATATATATAATAAAATAATAATATAATAAAATAAAATAATAATACAATTAATAAAAATAAAAATAATATAATAAATAAAAATATGAATAAATAAATATAAATAAATAAAAAAAAAAAAATAAATAAGGTCATAAATAAAAATAATAATATAATAATATAATAAATATATAATAAAATAAATATAATATAAAAATGTATATATATAATAAAATATAAATAAAGAATAAATACATATATAATATAATAAAAATAATAAAAAATAATTAAAATTTATATATATATATATATATATATATATATATATATATATATATATATATATATATAGTTACTTTATGGAAAACTAGGTAATCCGTATGGGTAGACCCAAGGAGGATAAAATCCAGAGCAAATAATTTAAATAAAAACAGACCACTTTAAGGTTCCATGTAATAAATTATTTCACCACATCCCTTTTAAAGGACTGCGGATCATCAGACTTTACTTCCAAAGGTTGAAACGAAAAATGAAAAGAAATTTACGCATTTTTGACGGGCCGTATGAAGCATATGTAAATTAACTAAGTGAGGAGGGAAAGAGAAAAAGACATGAGTGAGTTAGATGTAATTTAATATTTCTATTCTTTCATACTTAAAATTACTTGAGGAGGTCCAGACATTGACACATTTAAACGGTTAACTTAACGGAAGTTATATATTGAAATAGAAGGGGTAGAGGAGAAAAAAGACATAAAAAGAAAAAGAGAGAAGGAAGTCATGAGAGAAGGTGTCACTAATATTCATTGGAACAGGCTCGAAAAAGACGCTGTTATTTTGTTTTACTTTGAAAGTGTTATTTTGGGGGTTCATAAAGATTATAATGTTTGATATAAATTTGAAAATCTAAACTGTCTACAAAGAATTTAATTTGATGTTTGTTAGTGATTTAAATTTTTCCAAAAATTTTGGGGATTTTCTATGAAATAGTCGATTAAAAAAAATATTCATACAAAGTACATTAAAAGAATATTTTTTAATTTTTTTTATTATTGATTATTAAGTTGACATCTCTATCCGTTTGAATTTCGTTCATGGATTTAACTCGTGACTATTAAATATATATATATATATATATATATATAAGGAGATATATACCCACAGAAATAACACAGATTTGAACAAAATAGACGTCATTTTACGCCTAATGATCCATTCAACCAACATTTTTTCAAAAATGATCGTTGGCGAATAGCAAGACAATCCAGGACACAGCAATAATAACGAAAACGGAGAGAAAGTTCGGACGCGATTAAAATAAAATAAATTTTAATTGTAAATAATTAAAATAAATGACAAGTTCCACAAAAGTATAAAATGGAAAAAAAGACAAACACAGTCCCTCCAACAACCGTAAGGAGCGCATAAAATACACCTTTTTATCCACATAGCCTCGGCTGGTGAAATATTATATACACAGCCTCGAGAAATCGGAGATGGTAAACTGAGCGAGCATTTTTTAGAATTGAAAACCATTTACCTCCATATTCGGCCGCACATTAATATTTGTATTATTTTAGTTTAGGATTAATATATGAATTATATCTTTTAAATGAAAGAAGGTTGTGCATTTAATGCATGTTAGCTTTAGAAAGAAGTAATTCTTTAAGAATAGAAGATATTTCACAAACTCAAGGGTGCAGATATATATTTTGATAAGATTCGATCGCGCCATTCTCGAGAATGTTCCGTTTAAGTAAGATTAAGATTTTGACTTTTTAATAAGTGGGTTTTTATTTAGATCAAAGTCATATTTGAATTTATTTCCTTATATAACTAATGCATTTGATAAATTATTATGTATAATATTGTTATTGTGTTGCTAGATACGTTTATTTAAACGGCTGCCAGTTTCCCCAATGTAAGGAGCATTTGTGATAGTTTATTCAGAATAATTATTGTTATTGATATTTCAGGTTTTTATTATATTTATGATAGTTTGAGAGGCGATTGAGGATTAATTATCATTTGAATTTGTTGTAATCTTGAGTTATTTATCTTGCCCACATATGCGCATAAACTGCGCCCTTTACCGCTCACACAACAACCGCTAGTAACCCTTGACCTTCATTAACTCTTCGAGATAGGATGATCATTAGTATATATATATATATATATATATATATATATATATATATATATATATATATATATAACAGTAATAATCTTATCAATTTAAGCAGTAGTACTCTCCGGTAAAACCTTAGATATTTTAGGTTGTAAATCAACAAACCAATACCCAAGAGAAATAAGGGTAAAAAAGAAAGAACTAAGAAGATGTACTTCCGGCGAAAATAATCGTCAAAGTTCAGAGTCCAAAGAAAAAAGCCTCCGATACGAGTAAGTAAAATAACTAAGCAAAGTGCTAAATACGCTAAGTAGAGCAAATAAAGCAAAGTAAACCTAAAGAACCAGACAAACCTACCTTTTTCACCTACGTGGATCGTCAGTCTGCCCTGACGATCCGCGTAGGTGAAACCTAGGTAGGTTTATCTGGCTCTTTAGGTTTTTTTTTATATATATATATATATATATATATATATGTGTGTGTGTGTGTGTGTGTGTGTGTGTGTGTGTGTACTAACAATACTGTTAAAATATATATAATTAATAATAATAATGCAAAAAATAATCATTTAAAAATTTAAAAATTATTACATAATTAAACAAAATCATTACATAATCATTACATAATAAAACAGATGAATAAAAGAAATAACTTAAAAATATATAAATATATTTTCTCTATAATATAATCGTTGCTTTTAAATATTACGAAAATATATCTAAAGATCAATAAACTGAATCTAGTTAGAAGCATTTACTCTGCTTAGTTACATAAGGTGTTTATAAATTCCTTTCTATAAATGTCAAATTATCTAATGCACAATTTCAGCTTAGATGATGTAATGTTATAACACCTTTAAAATAGAACAAATTTAAAATTTCACTGACGTCAAAAATGAATATTTTTATAAACAGGCCTCAGGCTCTCTCGACATTAATCCAACAGAAACTTTGTTGTTTTTCATTAAAAGAAATGTATATGAAAATATGAAACAATATTCAAGCAAAGATCTCTGAGCAGCAATAAAATGAAACGATAAAATGTTCATGAAATGAGTGCTTGAAAAACTGAAGTTTATAGAATGCCAAAGATCCATTAACATGCAAAATAATAAAGTAATAATTCATTCATGTATCGTAAATATTGATTTACTTAGATATATGTTTACGTGACCTCGGTCTTTTTAGATTTTATTTCTAATTAAATATTTATTGCATACTTTCTTTGCATCATAAAACATGAAACGCTAAAGAAATTATTACAAGTATTTTTAATAATAATAATAATAATAATAATAGATATATTGTAAACTGAAATTCAAACGATATACTGATAATCGAAATATAAAAAGCTTCTATGAATAACTATTGGTTAATATAGATTTTATTATGAAAGCATGAAGCTGTTGAGTTGATCTCTTTTCGATATTGACTGATGTACGATGCTTTTTCTTGAAAATGTTAGCTTAAAATCAGATCGGCATTGAATCTGTCAGTGACTTCAAACAAAAGCAGTCATTAATTCTAATCTAGTTTTTGTTTGATTTCGATTCTAATACAATAAATTGTTTTGTGTCTTCAAAACTTATCACTTTTAAAATTGCAATTTGTTAAAAGCGAAAATTGGCATCTCCAAAACAAAAACTCTCTTTGCTGGTAGTGCAATAAATAAAGGGGTGTGTTCGAACACCAGTCACATTCAGATTCGTTTTTCTTGTTTTTGTAATTATTTCAACCCAAACAAGATGTTAATGACATTGACACGCAAGAAGTTACTGAGAATGGGAGAAAATAAGAGGTGAAAACAACAATAAAAGAACAGGATTCAGAAAGACAGAAGATTTTATCGATTTAATTTTTTTTTAAATCGTAGGTAACAGAAAAGCAAGAAACCGGAAGAGAATTCTACAGGGAAAAAGTGCGAAACAATTAGAATAGAACTTACATCGAGCTAGTACAAGAGTAAAATGATGAGACCTAGCTGCCAATCTAGTACTACGTTTAAATTCATGAGAGCGATGCATCAAAGAGGAAACCTCATTTGAATAATTACCATGAAAATATTTCTAGAAGAAATAAAGCTACGTTAATCAGAACAAATAACGTCACAGACAATTTTTTTGATTTTGTCCAGAATCTCTAGATATATAGTTGAAGCACCAAGCCAGATATGACAGTAATATTCCATGCACAGAAGAATGATAGATGGATTCTATCGAGAAACATTGTCTGGCATGACACAATGAACCAGTTTTCGTATCAGAAGGCTTATCAAATCATTTAATATAATCGTTCAACTTCATGTCAGTGGTAAATGTTTAACCAAGCGGTAAAATGAGCCGCTCTCCTGCTATGCAACAACCTTACTCATGGAAGGTAAAAAAATATTTCTAAGATGATTAAAAGAAGTGGTTTCATATGAGATGTTTTAAAATTAACAAGCCATTTCTTGCCCCAATTAACAACAGATTGAAGGTCGTTTTCGCTGTTCAAAACGACTTTTATTACACGATTTGTTAAAAAATTTCGATTAGAGATGCCATAGTCCTTCAACTTGTGAAGAAGAGCAACATGCCAAATTCTAACAAATGTCTTCAAGATATCTAAAGCCACAGCCTCAGCTTCGATATTCATGACACAAGATTGACAACCTCTATCAGCAATACCAGTTACTACATTGTCGGTTGACCTAGAGAAATGAAAGCCATATTATTTATCTAAAAGAAGGTCGTGTGAAGTGAAATACTTAACCAAATCAGAGTTGATTAGACCTTCTATTAAGAAGTAGAAGACTAATAGGACAATAATTCGAAGGGTGAGATGGTTTCACCTGAAATCTTTAAATCAGGAATTACAGAATCGGATTTCTAACAACATGGAAAGTATAAAGTAACAAAGCTTTTGTTGCAAATTTTAGAGAGAACAGGAGCCAGTTCAGGAGCACATTTCGTTAGAATAATTAGATGGATACTATCGAGTCTTTATGCCTTGTAGTGGTCAAGTTTGGACATGATTGCGGAATTAATGGACGGAATTATATGCATAACTTATTCAGTAGACACTCGGTTCTAGGTGGGAAATCAGGCAAAGATATTCCTCATGGGTCGATAGTGGAATTGGAAGAGAATTTATGAGCAAAGCATTCTACTTTATCAGCAGGAGACAACAACACTCCAAACTGGTTGAAGGTAGGATCGATTGTTTGACACAGACCCGACAGTAATCACGAGAACCACCCATGTGAGAGGCTATACGGTGTTTCACTTTATATGCGAACAGTAACTTAGCATAATCTAGGACACGCTTAGAATTATTACGAACGGTCACAAAGAGGCGTTTGTTATGATCGAAAGTCTTACGTTGCTGTAGCTGGAAAAAATGATTCCTAAAGGCTATAGTGACTAAACAAGCACGAGTGAATCAAGAAAAACATTGCGTTTTTACTTGGTATTTCCAAAAATATTGATGTTAGCTTTAACCAAAAAAGAAATCTCGATGTCAGAATGTTCAATGTAAAACTTAAAAACTTCTTTCCATGCAAATATCCTTAAGAAAGTTATTAATCCATCTCCTCTCACCACATATCGATTAACTAGTAAGGGTTATAACTGGAAAAATCATTGTTATCCTCAACAATCACAACTCAGTTGTGGACAGCTAGAGAACGAGTTTATTATATAGATTTCTGCTGAAACACCGTGAAACACACAGCTATGCTACCCATAATCCCAAGTTTCGCATTATTTCGAATGACTACGTTGAAGGCGTCTAATATTGCATTGACCGACATGAGCTATTCTCTGTTAAACTGATGGATCCTATCTATATGACGAAATATAGTTTTATGGTATGCTAGATAATTATATAACTGCAGAATAAAGAACGAATATCCCTTAAACGGCAACTGCTTACAGAACAATGTACTATACCAAACACGGTAAAATCCTCAGATAACGAAGAAAAATGTACAGAGGAGTAACTCTAGAACCATGGAAAAAAAAAACTGCGCACACAAAACATCTTTCACAAATACTAAATACACGAACAGCGTAATATAATATAAACAAATTAACAATCCACTCCAGCCAAAATAACCGTTGGAATAGACTATCTACGATACTATGGACTGCTCACAATGAATCACTGACCCGTATATATAAATAGTCGAGAAAAAAACACAACGTATCCAGCCTGGAGATTGTGTTTAGCATGAAAAGGTCTGTCGTCTCTGCATGTTCACTTCAATGTTCACTTATATATATATATATATATATATATATATATATATATCACCGAAGAGCTACTGATGGGTGACATAAATCTGGCTACTTCTCCATAAGCAACCAGAACATTAATATCATAAAACAGGTTCTATTGAGACGACGGTATAATCCTTCTACGTAAAACAGGTGCACAAAAAAACAGGCAGTCTAAGAAAAATCCTGATTAATTTTTTTAAAGAACATGGTCTGAGTATCCTCATCAACAACAACGCTAAAGGGTTCAGCTTTATGGATGAAATATTAAACATGTCTAATGGACTTTGTAAACCATATACTAAAGTCCTATACAACCATAGATACTTCAACAAACAATCTAACCACTACCTTAGATTTCTAAACAACTTACATAAATCAGTCCTATTTAAGCTTTCCTCCAACTTTTGTAATAAGGAAGTTTTTAACAAGTATAAAAGCAAATATGTAGAAGCCTTAGAATAAAGTAACCATAAATTAAATCTAGAGTACTTAGAAATAAACAAAAATTATACTAACAAATCGTAAAGGCAATATCATTTGGTTTAACCAATCCTTCAGCAGCAATGTCAAAAGCAACATCGGAAGATTTTTCCTAAATTTAATCCATAAACATTTTAACCATTCTCCAACGCTAAAAAATATTTTCTATAAAAACGTTAGTTACTTATAGTTGTGTTAAAAACATTGACCAATATATATCACAGTACAACAATCTTATGCTAAACAAACACTTAAGCAAACTATAAGATAAATATAACCCCACAATTAAAGATTGCAAATACCGAAAAAAGATTGTTGTGGGTTGCCGCTGAATGGTAATGTGCATGAATAACGGTATAACTGATAGAGCTGGCATCAAACCTGATGGTGAGGTCAATTTCTATTTTGGTTCAACTGAAAACCATTTAAAATCACGTTTCTACCAACACCAAATGATATTAGGCATTATTAAATATAGTAACAGCGTCTCTAATTTTTTTCTGTAAAATAAAAACCGGTAACAGAAACCCAAAGGTTACTTGGGATTACTTATCAAAAGCCAAGTGCCATTTCAATGGACTAAATGTAATGTTCTTTTAGACAAATTTATCATTCTAAAACATATCAGTCAGTATGCCATGCGTGATACACACGTAGGCGATCATCAATCTTTTGATACATGACTGACGAGGCAGATTTTTTCCTGCAGTATGCTGCCATTTCTTTCATCAAAGGCTATAGAATCCGGTCTGTCCTGCAATTTACCCATAGCTGACGAGAGAAGAAGAGTATTAGCACGTAAGTGAATGTAATGGATTCGATTGGAATTCTAACTTGGCTCTCTGATTCCTCAATCCAAGCCGCTATCCATTACTCCACCGTGCCTCCTCGACTCGAAAACGTATCAATAACCCTAATTTATTAAACAAAAGAAGTTAATGTCCTCATGCATACGTAGAAATAAATACCTAGTCAAGCACGTTAACCCTGATTAATATAGTTATTTCCCATTCGGAGCCCACATATACATATAATGTTTATATTATTACAGTACAATTAAATATTTAAGAATAGTAATAATTTATTCAAGTAACACCTAAGATCCAGAAACTTTAACAAGATAACGGCCAATTCATTTATACCTCATGACTGTATAAAACTTCGAGTCGCAATGTAGGTGTGGGTTATGTATATTTATTAAAATATATTTAATAGCGCCGTTATTTTGCGTTGAGCACTGTTTTATTTACACCAAAGGATATATATATATATATATATATATATATATATATATATATATATATATATATGCGTGTGTGTATGCGTGTGTGTGTATGTGTGTACACTTCCACGTACATTTATTTAAACTTATTTTTGATGATTATAATATATATATATTATATATATATATATAATATATATATATATATATATATATATATATATGCAGCAGATTTAGTATATCTTCTCGCCTTTCCAGCTTGTTAGCTAGTCATCATTCTGCCATTGCTCCCTGGTCGATTAAATAAAAAAATATGTTTTCGATCGTTGAGTTAACGATAAAATGGCGGTTCCTTTCGAAGATGAGGTCGAGTCTGCAAATTAAGATTTGCTTAAAAATACGAAGAGATCTGTTGGAAGATTACAGGAGATATAATCAAAAAGCAAATATATTTCAACCGCAACATATCTTGTTAACCCATTAATGCCAACCATTCCATTAATATTTTTTTTACAAAATTCATAATTAATTCTGGATATTTGCCACTTAGCAGACAACTCTTCGATATATTTTAAGTAAAATTCCATAGGTTTTGATGAGAAAAAGTTTTTGACGAATCCTTGAATCTGTTTTTCATTAAAGAAAGTTTTCCTTATCAAAGCGTTTTGTAACGATCGAAAAAAGTTAATCGGTTTGTCCAAGGTCAGGTAAATTTAGTGGCTGGAATAGAACAGAGCAAATCAATCCTAGTAATTGTATCTGTTATCCTTGCAATGTGAGCCGTGCATAGTAAAGGAGGACAAGATTTTTCTTTTAATCCACTATTGTACAAAAACTAGGGTATATTAGTGTACCACAAATGTATTCTTAACTGCCATATGTGATGTGTAAAGATAATACATTCGTCATTATAATGATCTGGGATTCTTATGTAGTAAAAGAGAAGTAAAAAAAAGATTGATGATATTATGAGGTATTGCTGTGGTAATCTATGTTGATGTAGATCATATTTAGGCTTCGAGACTATGCCTGTCCTGAAAGTTATTATCTGCAAGGCCAAACGTATAATGATGATCAAACTCACTACAATGAGAATAATTAAGCAATCTAGATTGGTCGCCATTACCTCACGCCAAAGTTAAAGGAATTTACATTGAAGATGCCATTAATTCCTAAATAGATATTTATGCAGATGACACTACCATTTACTTCTGTCTCAATAGCAAATCCATCAGAGCTGATAAAATAAACCTGATTGCTTCTCTTGAAAAGGACCTCCAATCAGTGGTTATCTGTAAGAAATGGCTTATAAATTTCAACACCTCCAAAACAAAACTTATCTCCTTTAACCATCATAGAAGACCTTTTTTGCCTGCCGTCAGCATAATTGATGCAAGACTCCTTACGCCTTCTTAGCAACACGTTTTCAACTGACTTGAAGTGAAGCTACTACATCGAATTAATAGCTGCATCTACTGCAAGGATAGTTAGGTCACTGTGTCGTGCCAGAAGGGTTTTCTCGTCAGACTCCCTCTTGCGCATTTGCAAATCTACCATTCGACAGTGCATTGAATACTGCTGCCATATCTGGTCTCGTGCCTCTGATAAAAATCCAAAGAAGGATCTGTAATGTAATTAATCCTGACCTGCCATCTTGACTTCAGTCATTTTCTCACCGACGTGAGGCGTCTTCCCTCTGTCTTTTTGACAAATATTTTCATGGCAACTGCTCTGATGAGCTTTTTTCCTTACTAATCCGACTACATTAATTTATGCGTGCATCTACGGCCCACCCGTTTACCTTTTGAAATAGATAAATGCAACGGCCACTTCTACACCAACAGTTTCTTTACTCGCACTTCCTGCCTGTAGAACACCCTTCCGTTTACTTGCTTGCCTGAAAACTACAATCTTCAAAAATTTAAATGCAACGTCAATCATCTATCTTCTCCAATCCCTTTCATCTTTTGTCTTTTCCTCAACCAACCTTATACTCGGTCTTTTCTCATATTTTCGTTCCCTGCGTACCAGTGACATTCCCGCCTTGCTTGGGTGAAATGGTTAATAAACATCCGATTGAGGCAGTCGGATGTCTAGCCAAACTGATGAGCTGCGATACAGCGAAACAGTCAATCTGTGGATGATAATATGTACGCGCTCGGAAAATTTAATTCCGGTCGAGCACTCTTGAGAGAAAGCGCGATTTTGTAAACAATAACCACTACTGCTAATACTGCAAATCTCGGTCATTGGCGTGTTTATTCGAAGAATAAGTACGTAAAAATCCGTCTTCCTCAGGAGTAAAATCTCCGATTGATGCCAAATCTCTCTATCTCTCTCTCTCTCTCTCTCTCTCGCTCTCTCTTATATATATATATATATATATATATATATATATATATATATATATACTGTCATCCACAGAAAGACTTTCGCTGTGTTACAGCTCATAAGTGGGGCTAGACATCCAATTTCAGATTTGGCATCAGTCAGAGATTTTACCCATATGCTATCAGCGCCCGGCTGAGAAGAAGGCTCATTTTTACGTACTTATTCTTCGAATAAACACGCCAATGACCGACAGGGCTCAATTCACAGAAGAGCTTTGCAGTATTAGCAATAGTAGTCATTGTTTACAAATGTGTGCTTTCCCCCAAGAGTACTCGACGGAATTAAATTTTTCGGGAGTGTGTATATATATATATATATATATATATATATATATATATATATATATATATATTTTTTTTTAATTTTTATATTTATCTTCATTATTTGCATATTTTATAGTTTGTTTTAATTTCATTTATATGAGTGTGTATATATATAAATGTGTGTGTGTGTGTTAAATTTCAGAGAGATTATACATGTCAAAGGACGATATGAATAAAGACAAAAGGAAAGTTTATCTTAGCCGACGCGTTTCGTCCGCTGTAGGGATTTATCAAGGCAAATGCAAGAATTTTATTTTGTGACAAATATTTATGTAGCAGACCAAAAATTTTATTGATTTTTTAAAAGTTTTAAATTTAAGAACGCTCATAAATATTCATCAGATTAGTCGAAAATCTAGGAAAACTATGGAGGACGCTAAGTGACACAAGTCAATGTCTAATAAATTTGAATAAATGATTATTTTGAATATTTTTTGTAAATTAGTATTTATATTATTTCAGTTTTGGATTAATTTATTTTCAATAACATGCGTCCATCAATTTAACTGTTTTTATTTAATTTTTTAACATTTTTGTTGTTATGTATGTTGGCTAGGGAAAGAATTATTTCTTTCAGGAATGAAGATATTGGAAAAAATCTTGGACGCTGACTCTTATCAAAATAAAAATCTGCAACCCGGATTTTTCAAATATCTCCGTTCCTGAAAGAAATTTCTCAAGCCAACATACATATGTAAAAAATGTTAAAAAAATTTTAAAAATTAAAATAAAAAGGTTAAAATTCATAATCCCATGTTATTCAAAATATATAACACATAAAATAATCCCAAGCTAAAATAATATATAAAATATAATAGATAGATATGTGTGTGTGCGTGTGTGTGTGACTGTGTATGTGCGTGTGTGTGTTCCTATGTTTGTGTGCGTGCGCATGTGTATGTGTCTTTGTGTGCGTTTGTGTGTGTATCTGTGTGTGTTTGCATGTGTGCATATGTATGTGCATGCCTGTGCGTTTGTGTGTCAATGCTTGTGTCTATGTGTGTGTGTGTCTGTGTCTGTGTGTGTGTATTTTCTGAGCCGCTCTTTGAACGTACGTTTTTATATAGCATAGTACAGTTTCTTCTTCAAACTCGTGTTTTTTTTTCTCTGTTCTGTTCCGTGCACAGAACGACGCTAGCGAAGCCAGACTTGCAGACCGTGATCCGAACGTCTATAATAGAAACACCGGAAAGAATCGATTGGAAGTCGAGGGTATTAATGAGCAAGAACTTACCAATGGTGGATTATGGTTTGGAACGGCGGTTGCTGGTGAATGGTAGAGACTTGAATCACTAGTACGTGATAATACATTTTGCGGATTCAATTATAACAGTCTATTACACTGAACACCTCCAATTGTAATGTGTGCGTTGTCCGTGCTTTATTTCCTCGCCTGACCCAACCACAGGTGAACCTCGCAAAATCTGTTCGGTATTGTCTGAATATATAACTGCGCATAACACCGGTCCAGGGACCGTCTGTAAAGGTGTTACAGCGTACGAGCCGTACGACTTGAGCGCGCGATAGTTTCAGTTCAAACCGGCGTCTGTGCGTACAAAGTCGCGTCTGTATTAGTCAGTTTTAAATCGACCCTTTCCGCAGAAGCTGTACAAATCGCCACTTATTTGATTTGATTGTTTCCCAGAGAGAAACTCAGAGATGAACTGAATGAATATTTCTAAGTTTGAAAAGTGAACTACAAAAAGTAATGGACACCAAAACTCAATACTCACTACATTAAAGAGGATCTTATTATTATTATTATTATTATTAGTAGTAGTAGTAGTAGTAGTAGTAGTCATCCATTGACAGTGCACATCAGTCCATGGCTTCCACTAGAGATCAAGTGACAGCAAGTCTCCTCAAAATTATTGCACTCTTATTATTATTCTAGTTTTTTAATCAATGTTGTCGTCTATATGCTTCTAACTCTTCCTATGATTTCCACTTCCGTAAGTCCTCTGTCCCAGTGTTCTTCTAATGTTTAGCACAACTGTCATTTTTATTATATATACCATTTTTCTCACCTACTTGCAAAGGTCAAGATGTTTATATATTTATTAATTACTTTCAGATTTGTCGAAAAAGCGAAATGTATTGTCTTTCGCGCGGAATCTGTTTTTTTTTTTGTTTATGACTGTTTAAATTAGATAATTCATTTAAATTTCAAACTAGAATTTTTTTTATTTATTTTAGATTTTTTATTACATTCTCACGTAAAAATTCTGATTCTTTACATATTATTATTATTTATTATAATTATTATTAATTAATTCTAATTGACTTGAGTTAAGTAAGGAGGGTTTTGAATGTTCTTTGGATTTATCATTCTGCCAACGTGTTCATAAAAACTTTTAAGTACTCCGTTCCTAGAGCTCCGATAATGATATGTAGATAAATATCACTTTCTTGTTAAACTTATTTCAGTTTTCTCTCAAGATCTTCATGGATTTTAAATTTTCTTGTGTCCTAATGGAATCTTCTCTACTTGACACATCTTTTTTTTTTCTTTTTTATGATGACCACCAAGGGTCTCATTGGCAGAATGGAGAATTCATCTGAATCTACAAGGACATTATTATTATTATTATGAATAAATAAAAATAAAATATTAAATAATAATAACGAAAATTATAAATAAATTAAAATAAAACAATAATATTTAAACTTTGTTTAAAATAAAAATACTAAAAACTCTTCCAGCATTCTCCTGTTACAATTTCCTCCTGTTACAATTTCCTTTTACAATCCCATGTTACAATGTCTCTGTTACAATGTCTCTGTTACAATCTTCTATTACAATCTCCAAGAGCATTATTATAAGTACACTTTTTTCTTTCTATGAATTCTGCAACACTCAGTTACATTCGTAATATTTCTTTATTTTCGAACTTTATTTTTGTTTCATCACGTGTCCCTTTGTATCAGCAATATTTATTATTTGAGAGAGGTTCATCTTTTTAATTAGAACATGTCCTTGTTGTTATTATTATCAATATTATCATTATTGATGGCGGAAAATGTCGGTTCGAGTGAATGTAACAGAACAAAACTGAAAATAATGAACTTAACCGTCAGCGTCAAAAGAGACGCTGAGTCGGTTGTGCAGAGTTTGACAAGCGTGATAAAAATATAGCCTCCTTTTTATCTGAAGCGTATATTTGAATATTGATAGCTTCCTTCAGAATAAAGGAGATCACTGACCTAGAAGAAGCACAAAGTTCATCTACGGTGAGACTGCAACAAGTCGGACGGTAGTTTATACGAGACTTCCATGATCGGTTGTCTGGGTTCTTGTTTTGTTTAGTTTTTCTACATTATTCCATGAGTTTGTATAGACGCACTAAGTTGATGCTATTATTATTATTATTATTATTATTATTTCCTTTGGTTTCTGGTGTATATTCATTTCTTTCCGGGTCCCAACGAGAGACCTAAAGTCAGAAATGGCATCATGACGTTTTCCACTAAGCAGTTTTGAAAAAAAAATCACATATTTTACATGGATAAAGCCCTTCATAAAGTGTGAGCTGTACTCGTGAGTACTATGTTTTGTATTTCTTTAAGGCATGGACTTTCAGGAATCCCTTCACTGAGTCTACTGGAATCTTTTCTAACCAATCCGAGGGTTCCAACTACAACAGGAATTGTTGATGTTCCCATGTGCCACATTTTTAAGATTTCGATTTCAAGGACCTTGTATTTTGATAGTTTTTTTGAAGATCTTCAAAGATACATTGCTGTCTGCAGGGACTGCAACCATGTCAATAAAGAGGCACATTTTGTCTTTATGGTCGCTAATCTCGATGTCAGGGGAATTAGCTTTGATTGTTATGTTTGTTCTGTGTATTGTGTGGTCCCATAAAATTATTACTGGTCCTATATCCTTAACTGGATCTGGGTGGTGTTCATACCAACTTCTTGCAGCTTCCTTCCTGCAAGGGCTGCAGATTTCCAGTGCAGACATTGGCCCACTCTGTCATGCCGGGTTTTATATTCAATGGCTCCCAATACCGCGCAACCTGATACAAGATGATCAATTGTTTCTGGATGTTTATCAGAGAATCTGCATTTGGGGCTAACACAATATTTCACTCTGTGTGCTTTGCAATTTCTTGTAAGCAAGCAAGTCCTGTGCAGCAAGAATAAAACCTTCCGTTTCAGCTTTTAACCGTGCCCTACGTAGCGACTGATGGTTTGTTTGATACGGGCAGAGTATTGACCGTGAAACGGGTTTTCTTGCCATCGTTTCTGTATCTAGTTCGATTGCTTTTGCCTTTGCATTCTTTTTAAGTTTTTTTGTAGCTTCAGTCGGTGTATTATGTTTATTTGTATTTCTTCATCCATTTGAAACTCTATTTTGAACTTGTTGGCTTCCTTTATTACTGAATAAAGTCGCTTACTACTTTCATGTTCTTTGACACATATCATCATCCAGTCTTCTGTACTTTCCAGGTATCTTTGTTGTAATTGTAATTTTGTAAGACATTTCTAGTTGAACTAATCCTCTACTTCCTTCGGATCTGGGTATATTATTATTATTATTATTATTATTATTATTATTATTATTATTATTATTTGTAAATGATAAGAAGCAAATAGGCACTGAGGTAGGAATACATTTTGGGGGGGAGGGGGCGTTCTCATTGTTCTAATACTTACCAACGGGATTTTAGGACAATTCCCAATACTTCACTGGTTATATATTCATATAGTTCTGTAACGATTTTCAGACTATCTTTTACTTTTACCTCTCTCTCTCTCTCTCTCTCTCAAGTTTTATTTATCACGTTATTTCCTTTTTGTCTGTTAACATCATTCGCCT
Source organism: Acanthosepion pharaonis (assembly GCA_903632075.3). Taxonomy (NCBI): domain Eukaryota; kingdom Metazoa; phylum Mollusca; class Cephalopoda; order Sepiida; family Sepiidae; genus Acanthosepion; species Acanthosepion pharaonis. The sequence goes on from CAHIKZ030004269.1 coordinate 1,304,705, forward strand.
TATCATTTCTCATTATCATTTCTCATTATTATTACCATTATTATTATTATTAAGTAATTTTTATACCGGTTTATATCGGGTGAGTTTTAATAGTGATCATGTGACATTAAGTTTCCTTAATTTTTCATCACCACATATTTTGCCATGATCTACAAGATTGTCTCAAGTTCCCCAGTAATTTTATGTCTAACCCCATCGATTTCATTTTGTCAACTATTTTATTACGTTTCAGTTACAGTGTGTGCTTTGGTACCCAACAATTTTCTTTGTTTGCGATTACCATATTTTCTCAAAATCTGGTAATTAACTCGTTCGAATTTCCAAAGAAATGTTTGTTTTTTTTTTTTGTCTCCCGAGATACAATTGGCCTGTATGATGAAATCCCAGTTGTTTGCACAGTTCCCAACCAATTACTGCTCCCGCATTGTCTACATGATTTTTTGTATTCGGATCTTTTACATACACTTTATACATCTTCTCCCTCTGTGTGCCATGTCCCTTCAGGCTGTTGGCAATCATGGTTCTCCAAAATGTCCAGTCTTTGACGCTTTTAAAAAAAAATTATTTTTCTCTCTCTCTCTCTCTCTCTCCCTCTCTCTCTCTTTTACCTTCAACCTGTCCTGTGAGTATCAAATTTTCCTATCCCTCTTTCCTCATTATGAACTCTAGATACTTGAACTATTTCTTTCGCATGTTAACTATAAGTGTCGTCCTTGTTTCAATTTTCTCTATAAAACTTCGTTACTCACAAATTTCAGTCGATGGTATTCACAGCATCCTTCTGTAGAACCAGATTTCTGTTGCTTCAGGTCTGTTCTTCATCTATGAAGAGATTGTCCAACATTCACTGGCATATAAAGGAACTGATATTACGTAACAGTTCAGTATTCTTTCGCTTGTTTCCTAATACTTTGCTAAGCATTTGGAAGACATCATTCGTCATCCTAGTGCAATTTTGGTTCTCAGTGTCGCACTTTCCGTTCTCTGTTAAAACACTTCCCAGATATTTAAATTGTTGTACCTGCTTGATTTTGGTATCTCCATTTTGCAGTTTGTATGTTGGGCTGCTCCTTTTGTTGACAACAATGCTTTTTGTCTTCTTTCAATTGAATTCATTTTTCTCGCTTTCCTCAACTACCATATTTAGGGCTACTTGTAGTTTCTTTTCTATGTCTGCTATATATATATATATATATATATTTTCTATGTCTGCTGTGTCATCTTCATATTTTGTATATTTACAGAATTCATTTTCTCATTTGTAGGAAGGTAGTTTGGTGTCAGTATAAGTTTTGAATTATTCTAATCTCCTTCCCAAATATGTCAAGCTTACCTAACAGTTCCAGAGTCCTTTATCAAACTATTTCTTCTCCGACTCAATGGTATTTTATTTATGCTTTTATGTCCTGTTTTGATTTTAATTCACTTTAACTATCTGTCTATATTTCTGAGATGAGGTATTATGTATACTATTTACATTATTCAGACTATTGTCCTCATCTTTGTCGCCATATTTATTCCAACGTTTCGGCCTTTCAGTATCTGTCTATATTTCTGAGATGAGGTATTATGTACACTATTTACATTATTCGGAATATTGTCCTCATCTTTGTCGACATATTTATTAGAACGTTTCGGCCGTTGTACGCTCCGGCCTTCTTCAAGTGGTTGAAATGTCGAACAGAACCCTTTATTTCGCTTACTAGGGTAGCGATAATAACAACAAAAATTGCAATATGAGCTCTGGTAAAAACATGAAATGATGACAGCAAAAATTGCAATATGAGCACTGGTACAAAATGGTCGCTGAAGACATGAGGTTTATAATACCCAGAAATTCATACGCAGATGACACATGGCACAGTGGATAAAGGCGTTAGTTAGACCCAATGACAGGACCCAAAGAGTGTGAGTTCAATATCCAGTTAAGGCAGTGGAGAACTTTGAGAGGGGAATTAACAAGAAATAACTGACAACTGACATCTATTAAACATGACACGAGCGAAATAACTGGTCCAGTTCGACATTCCAACCACCTGAAGAAGGCCGAAGCGTACAACGGCCGAAACGTTGTAATAAATATGGCGACAAAGATGAGGACAATAGTCCGAATAATGTAAATATTGCACTATAGTACTGTAATTACTGATTTCGTTTCACTTTTTAAGTATTCTTTGCTCAAACATTCACATGTGCTTCCATTAGCAAATTCTTTTCTTTCTTGGTATGAATTTTTACCGTTCCTTTTTCCAATTTTGTTGCAGTTACTGCATGTTGCATCTATTCTTCCTTTCTTCTTCTTTTTAGAATAGTAAATTAGTCTATAGCTAGTTTACGATGTTTTCCTCAGTTATTCTTTTGCCAAAGAATCTATCAAAGAATTCTAATTATAATTCATAATATAATTACTATTATTACTCATTTACAAACCATTCCTATTACTTCAGTAAAGATGGGCTAAATTCTTCGTTTCATCTGCGATAGTTTTGTGTTCTCTCTTTCTGTAAATTATTTTTGCTCTCATTTTCTCTAAGTTCCATTCTATTGTCCGTTTAGATTGTTATACTTATTAGCAAACATATTCTTATTCATTATTTAACAAAATTGTAGTTCATATTGTATTTAGAATTCATCAAGTTCCATTTTGTCCGAATTGTGGCACTGAGGATTTGATTATAAGCTGTTATGTCGGCGAAAATTCAGAATTAGACGAACAAAGGAAAAAAGGAAAATGAATAAACTACAGTGCAATAAAAAAAAATGTCTTATTTTGCTAATCAAAGAGATTTGAACAAAACATTTGATATTAATGTATTTCAAATGAAACTTTTCATCAGCCTATGTTTTCATTATCTTTTATTGGTCTTTTGATACGTTTCAGCCGATATATTCTGTGGAATTATTGGATCATCTGAAATTCTACATGTAATGTAGATTTTTATCAATTTTTATTGTTCTTTACACGTTTCGCCGATATATTTTACGGACTTCTTGGATTTTCTGACATAAAGCGTTTTTATTACGACACAGATTTTTATCGTTTTTTTTTTCTTCGTTATACAGTGTTTCAGCAGATAAATTTTACGAACTACTTTGATATACAGAAATTCTAACATGAAGTCTTTTGGTTACTTTACAGATTGTTTTAGTTTTTTATTATTCTTTACACAACGCTTCAGCCGATACATTCTACGGCCTTCTTGGGTTTTCTCAACTTCTGACAAATAATTTCCCTTCTTCCATCGATTTTTCGGGTTTCTCTTTACATGAAGATCAGTAGCGTTTTTACTTTATATCATCTTGCATTTTTTTATTTCTGTTTTTATTCCAGATAAAATCGTAAGCTTTGATAATTTCTAAAGCACGCAGACAAATTCGACAGATTTTTGACTGAATAGAGTTTATACACTAAATCAGATACTCTTATGAAAATCAATTTTTCACATTAAAGTTGGTATTAGCCAATCAATGTTGCTAAAACTTTCATGACATCTTCTTCTGCCTGTCGTATCCCTTGAGGATGTGGGTGATCACGGCTCTCTACAATTTCTTATCTACTTTTAACTCTTAACAATATTTGTCTTTTCACCATCCCGCCATTTCTTGTCCTGTCATCTTCTACACAAGCTCGCTATGTAAGCTAGTCGTTGCTTTCCTCTGTCCCTTTCCACTCAGTATATCCTGTGAGTACCAAATTTTCCTAGCCTTCTTTTCTCATTATATGTCCCAGTGTTAGCCATTTTCTTTAAGACTTTCCTTTTTGTTTCCATTTTCTTTAAAACTTCTTCGTTCTTTACACGTGCCATCCATGATATTCTCAGCATCCTTCAGTAGAGCACCATTAATTTGATATCTTTAGAAACATTCGGCAATAGTCTACTTTGCAAAATGTATCCTTCATGAATATACTCTTTGACTTAAAGATTCTTCACTGTATATTATATCCCCCTCCAAATACCTTCTCTAAGAACTTACAGTAATTCTCTGTATTTATCTTGACACCATCAACTATGAGGAGACCTATAATATTATTACCTACAATACTAACCCAAAATATTACTCCGCCTCTCACTTGTGGTCTTCTAAGGCGTGTTGAATGACTATTTTAGTGAAGGAATCAAATTCTCCTCCAATCGTCAGATCCAAACAATATAGCTTTCCTTGTACAATACGCACTTTTTTGTCATACTTATCTTGTTTCAAACGATTGACGTATCTTTATGTTCTTCTTGTTTCCCGGTGGCAATGGTTTGCTCCAGCCAGGTAGGACAACGCCTGTCGTGTGTAGATTACACAAAATTAGATTCAGGTACTTCTGGGCTCGCCAGATTTAAAGCTCATTGAGAATGTTGTACACCTTCGTAAAGTACCTTCAACCATGTCTCAACATACAAAGCTCAGTTATTGTCAATTCTAAAACTGAATAGACCCTAACCCTGGATAAACCGTAACCCATGCAACGTCCACAGTCCCTCATAGATTCAATGTTCTATCACGTAAAAAGGACATCATCCATAGGCAGGATTCTTAGTTGTTTTCATTTCTTTAATCAGTGTGTGTCTGTATGCGTATACATGTGCGCATGTGTCCTTACGACTGTACGTATCTTTGCTTCTGTAGGTGCCGGTTGTGTCATGGATAGCGCCCTCAAACTGAGAAATCTGAGAGCGGACTTCAAATTCTAGTGGGGTTCGTTACATGACATACGCACAAATATCATTAGGAACAGTATGAATCCGCCACCTTCTCCCAGATATGGGTTAAATAGTAGAACTTGTATCTGGAAAAATCATTCTCGAAAAACTGTTAATGCAATATTCCCTGGCAAAAATATATATATATATATATATATATATATATATATATTGAGTAGCAGTCCCACTTTTATACAATTTTCGTTAAAATGGCTGACAAGGTACTGCGGTTTTATTTTTATTTTTCTTGAGTATTTATAATTTTCTTCTTTTCTTGACATAAATTATGCAGAAATTGTCTGAAGTTTTTGGTATGTCCGAGCGATTTGGGCATTATCAAGGATGATTTTATTTTTTACCTTTAACTGAATGTATGGACTTTCTATTTATGTAACTGGACTTATAGTAATTATTTATTTTCTAAACACGGTCAGTACATTGTGGCCGTGTTCATAGTTGATGTTATTGAGTGTTTGACTAATAACGCTTCAAAAAATAATGGAAGTATATATATATATATATATATATATATACATATATACATATATATATATATATATATATATATATATATATATATATATATATATATATATATAATCGGGGATAAAAACTATTAGAATCAATATGAAAATTGAATTCATTTCTAAAAGAAATTCGTTGTATGTGCTTTAATTTCTTAATGCCCTAATCTTGTGAATTGAAGCTAACACTGAGGTTGTATCTTTCAATATAGACACATTGTAACAACTTAAACAAGGCGGTTGAAAAAACATTGTTTCAAAATCATAAGAGATTAGTCATTTGAGAAGAGAATTGTTGATGCTGACAATGAGGAGAAGAATATTCCAAGTATCAAGAACTGGAGTTAGACAGATTGTCAAGTAATTCAAAAGAGCTACATATTACAGAATACTTTCAAAAACATGGAAAGAATGCTATTGTGAGAGAATGCTATTGTGATATGTGTCTAATGTCCTTAGAAAAACTGCCAAACAATAGTAAATAACTAAGTCAAGTTCAAAGAAGACAGTCACTAAAAGCTTGACAGTCATTAAGACAGTCATTAAGTCAATCACCGGAGAGGAATAGAGTGAAAAGAAAAACAAAGTCCCAATGAAGTAAAAAATGGAGAAAGATAACACATTCTGCAAGCATGTTCTTTGTTCAGATGAAAAGACATTATTTGCTGATAAATATGTTGTCAAAATATGGAGAAATAAAAAGCGTCATTGAACCCTAAAAAACACTGACCTTCAAAGTGAAACACAGTGACGAAAGTTTAATGCTCTGGGAATGTTTCAGAACTGTGTATCTTGCAAGAATGAAGAATGAATCATGAAGAAAGACAATGATGAGGTTTTCAAAGAAGAATTAAAGTATTCAGTTGTAAAACTTGGTCTGGGTTGTCGTTTTCTCTCCCAAAATGACAAAAATTACAAGCATGTCTCTCCTGACAAAATATTTCCACTTAAAAAAAAAGTAAAGTTAATATTATTGTCTGGCCTACACAAATATCTCACTTAAATCCCATCGAAAATATGTGGGTAGAGGGGGAACTGAAAACTAGGATCCATGCAAAAAGATCATCAAATTTGGGCAAATGACATAAAAGATTTGCCAAAGAAGCTCTAACTTGAATTTCTCAGGAATTGTACCTCAAACTGCTTGAAAACGAATCGAAACGATTACAGGCATTTATTCAGCGAAATTAGTATTACTAATTAGTACTATTAGTATCGGGTTGGACGAGTTAGTAATTCTGATCATGGTATTTTTTTTTAAGTTCTGTGAATTAATCTGTGTGCAAGGTTAATAATACATATTTCGTTAATAAAAATATAAAATTCCTGTGTAAAATGCCTGTCTTTATTAAATAGAATCTGGGAAATAATTGCAAAAGAATTTTCCCTGAAATATATGTGTATGTACATATATAGCGATTTTCCAAGCGTAGCGTAGATGTATCACAAGGCCAAAAGTAGGGATCGAACTCGCTACTCAGTCGTAACACTTCTAGCAAGACAAGCTTGCTAATCAATGCACCGCCTCGAGGTGCCGCTGTATGTACATGTATATGTGTCTGTGTGTGTGCACGCGAACGTATGTGTATGCGTGCGTTTCGCTTGTGCAGTTGGGTTAACATTAAACATGTTCGGATGAATTGTTTGCATAGTATATTCCTAAAGAATACATACGCACACACACGCACGCACAAACAAACACACAAACACATACACGCACATATATATATATATATATATATATATATATATATATATATATATATATAGAATACAATGGTTGATTTTGAACTCTTTAAAAACTTATTTTACCATCAACACCATCACTTGACAAGATACCAAAAGTGATGAAACAACATGTCTGTTTTTGCAGTGATGTTATAACGTACTTATGTTATAATTTTAAATAAATATCATATATATATATATATATATATATATATATATATATATATATATATATATATTCTCATTGACGAATTCCAGGTAATTCGGTTAAAAGATAAAAAGTCTAGGGGTGAGTTTTCCTCGAAGGAAGAAAGAAAAGGAAAAGTAAAAAAAGAAAAAAAGATTATTTTTTTTTTCTTTGAGCAAGATTTTTTTAAAAACAAGGCTAGTATGGCCACACCCACGTTGCTGAGCGCCCATTGGCTGAATGATAACGAGAGCCAGGCGGAGGTGATCATGTGAGGCAGGAGGGGAGGCCTGCTGGCATCCATTGAGGGGATAGGTGTGAGATGCTACTGTGAGAGAGAGGGGAAACCCGTTGACACCCTCTGAGGGCATGGTGAGATACCAATATGAGAACAGGAGGTGAGAAGACGAAGAGACTTCCAAAAATGGAAATTAATAAAATTTTCCTGACCGAAAACAAAGAAGTGGATTGTGGGTTTGGATTTATCAAGGAACCTCAAACCCCGACAAGCCCACCCCGGTTTTGGTCGGCGTCCATATAAGCAAAGTCGCAGCGAGTGAAAATCAGTTCGAGTTGGAGTTCGAAGTTCGCAGTGGAAGTTGGTCCCGCCTCGCAGATAGCTGACTTGAAAGATTCACGCAATTCCGACTCATCTTCTAACCAAGAACAATTTATTTTTGAAGAACGACTTAGACTCACACCACCAATACAAGTTTTACGAATATCGCCTGAAGACACACCAAGAACCAGTTTCTTAAAAGAACAAACAACTTAAGATGTTAAGACTCGCCTAACGAAAGTGTCACGAATCCATATAGCGGTTTGGGAGAAAGACGTAGTCCTGTACTCAGCAACCAGATATAAAATATTGTTATCCTTTTTTTAACACATTTGAACTTTTCGAGTTATTATTTTATTTTATTTTACATATACTTGTGCGATATCACCCTTATTCGAACTCGGCTTGCAGTACGGGCCAGCGACTGATTGATTTCGTCTGCCTAGATTCCCATCCGAATCACAAAATGGTTAGAACGTCACATTTGGTGCCGCGACCAATACCAAGCCAGTTGGTCGTCACAAGACAGGATAGCACGACTGACGCAGACAGGCGGACGTCACGTTTGGAGCGGCGACACCCGGGGGACGTCACACTATTCGATCATTTCTCCGTAGTACTGCAGTTTCCTTTCTTGCCAACTCAACTCTCCTAAACAATTCTCTCGGGGGCTGATAGCAATTAACTATGTTAAAACTATATACTTTAAGAACATCCATCCCTTATGGAAAAGACGAGGCAATCATTGTAGTACATCAACTTATTTCCCTTTCTTTCGCTTTGCTGTGGTGCGCTTGTCTCCTTGCTGTTTTCTTCAACTCCGTGTTATATTCGCTTCTTCGACTGCAGATTTCTTTAGCCACTGGCAATTCCAATAATTGACTCTGTCCATCAAACCTCCTTAATGATATGTCGACGAAATTCATTGTCTGTGAATCTGGAGAGATAAATATTCCTGGGGCAGAAATATGGCCGGTCAGATCTCAAGCTCCGTATTTACACAACGTAGTAAATTCTGATTGTCCCTAAAATGTATTCATGTTTATTCGGACATATTTGAAATACTGTATCATTTCAATATAAAAGTTGAAACCTTTTCAGATCTTTTTCGTTACCGACAAAGTTTTTCTTAAAGGCAGAATTATTAAAGTCAATATTTATAAACAAATATGATGTTCCCATTTTGACGGCAGCATCGATTTTGTTGACATTTCTCAAAAGATAAATTACTAGCATTAACAAAGACGAAAATGGATGTGGCAAATTCGATGAAAACTTCGCTTTCTTTGGTTAAAGCCGTAGCATTGTAAATGACACGACAGTCTATTTCATGCTAAACATAATTGCCAGCCCATCATCGCCCGACAATTGTGTTTAGCATGAAACAGACTGTCGCCTCTGGGTGTTGATTTCAATGTCAACTTTTATATTTACAAACGGTATATCCCTGATATTGAGCACTTTAACCTATAAAATATAGCATATTTTATATATTTTATATATATATATATATATATATATGAATGGAGAATGAAGTCAACACTGAAAGAACGAAACGCGTTGTCATAAATATTGTTCTTTTCGGTTTTCCATATATATATATATGACTTCAATGTTCACTTTTGTATTTATATTTACATACGTTCTATCTCTGATATTGAGCACTTTATCCCATAAATACAGCACACCTTGAAACTATATATATATATATATATATATGTGTGTGTATGTATGTATGCATATATGTATATGATTGTATGTGTCAATGAGTTTTATTACCTCAAATAAAAGATGAATATTGTAAATATAACAGTATAAAATATTTTTCTGAATATATTTTAGCTTAATTTATTACAGATTAATGCACTCAGTAAAACTTGAACACACCGCAATCGTAAAGATTTTTCAAGCCTCATAATATATATTCATCGGCAAGCTACTCCTCAAACCTTATGTATAAAACAAGATTATTGACGCATATAAATGTTGCTTCACCAAATTAGAAATAACCTATATCCATAAAACTGTTTCAGTTTTTTTCCACAATCAAAACAAAAAATTTCTCAAAGCAAATATAGTATAAAACACATTTGGGAAAATAATATTTTTGGACGACTGCTCATCCGTAACATTTTCCGTATTCCTAATCTATGATTTGAGTCTCTATTGCTTAACCACCTCTCTATGACTTGAGCACATTTGATGCAAATTGTGTTGTATAGGCCAAAACTAGAAGGGATATTCAAACAGGGAGCATGAGAAATTGAATAAGGTGAATTGGGATAATTACAAAAGAAAATCGCTTACTTCATCGTCCTGACGATTTGGCTGAATGTAGAAATCCTTTGATTAAAATCTGATACGTTCTTTGTATTGATTTGCTTCTCATGTAAAAAAGAAAACTACAATCGAATCCAAGTTAATTCCAATCATTGATTCAGCTTAATGAATGCAACACCAATGCCAAAACATGATTACCGCTACTCTTGTGTTCGTCTGCCTGACTTCGTTGACGCTGACTTATTGCCAGGGGTCAATTTCTGCGTGAGTTGATTCGTTTGGAGTTACCTTAAAGCGTTGATGGCGACTATCGACCAAAGATTTTCAATGGCCAATCATGAGAAAGATTGAGCTTCTAACCAAATGCTATTATCAGCAGACTATCAGACTCTTTCCTACTAATCTCAAGGCAAGGTCGAAAGATACAAGGTCAAACCTCACGATTCATCTGCTTGTCACATCCGATATAAGACTGTATTGCAATAGGCTTCCTCAATCTGAAGACATTTATATTTCAAAGGTTTTCTTTCTTTTTTTTTTTTTCATTTTTTTATTTTGCTGTTGAAAATGTAATACATATTTGAGGACAATGTGAAGGGTGGGGGGTAGACGTTTCTGAGAATCTCCCTATCTATCAACCTCTCTCTCTCTCTCTCTCTCTCTCTCTCTCTCTCTCTCTCTCTTGCCTGAAGGAAACAATTGTTCTTGTAGAAATGCGCCTTTGTTCAGCTCAATCCGAGTGAAATTGTCTAAAAAATCGAGACCAAACGCCTTTCTCTGTCTTCTCAATTAAGCTGGCTGACGTCCAACCATCTTTACTTTCGCTTTACTATCAGTAGAACTTCTAGGCATGACCACAATCTCTTAACCTAAAGACAAATTTACAAAGACTTTCAAAGATTTTGCTTCTTTTTTCTACTAACTCCGATTACCTGAGATTACATCTTCGTATTAGCAAAGAGCTACCGATGTTCTTAAAATGATTTCTGTCTTTTCTTCACTTTATATTATTCTACATGTATCGATCAAAAAGTACTGACTTTCCGAATATAACTGTATAATTATTAGTCAAAATTTTAGCAGTATGTTTAGCTGTTAACCATAAAGTGCCTATCGGGGCGTTACTTTCTATTTTTATGCCGATAATTCTCTTTTAAAATGTCTAAACATCTGGACAAAAATAGAACGCAAAAAGCCATCGTACAGTTTTTGTTTTTTGGAAAGTGAAAGTGCTTCTAACATTCACAGGAGTTCTGTGGATGTTTATAAACTTGGTGTAAGTACAGTAAGTAGATAAATAAGTATAATTAATAGCAATCCTAGAGAGAAAGGAGAACTAAATTTAGTGGCATGCACCACAGCGACTGGCCAACTTGTGCTGTGAATCAAGATTACGCCAAAATGACTAACGCCCTTCTTACAACAAACAGAAGAATCACGATTGCAGAATTTAAAGCCTTGAATTAAGCTTCTGTAGTTTTTCACGTCATTCTCAGATTTTCATGATGTATGCACTTAGAAGACAGCGGCTCTCCAGTGAATATAAGGTGGATGGGACAACTTATAGATGTCTAAGAAAGCGAACAAGAAACTTCTCAGAGGTGGATATACATACCCACTTTCAAAGGTCTATTAATACCACTATAATGAAGGGAGAAGACTAAAATAGTCACTGCGACAATAAACAATCATTTTTTTTTTAATTTTTCTTTTCACATCAATAGTTAATCTTCATTTCTAGAAATAAACTTTTTGTAATTAAATTTTTATAGAAGTTCATAGGGGCCCAGTTTGCCATGTAAATTCGTTGTAAACTGACCCGATCTACGGAAGCCAAAACAAATATGCTCATACAACGAAATTTCGTAAAATATAGACAATTAAAAATCTATAATCTGGAGTTCTTTTTTTATCTATCAGTATCTATAAAGTATTCCAGACTACGAATTTAAAAAAGATGATTTTAGTAAATCTTTAGAAATCACGTTGTGTGAGTTTTAGCTTCTGTGAAGGGATCAATTGACAATGAATTTACGCAGCAAACTCGACTCTCCTAATAACTTTCATGAAATTTAATTAATCTTCTTTAAACTTTCCCTTATCTAGAGTACTTAATCTGTATTAATATGAAAAAAAATTGAAAAAAGAAAATGATTATTTCTGGTCGCAAATGGCTCGATTCTGTGAACGACTATCGTAACACGTTTGGGAACGAAGAAGAATCTGTGGAGAAGTGCATTTCAAATCCTGATTCTGTTGGTTTCATTTGGATCTACGTTGAGAGTTGCTACTATTAAATGATTTATAAGATCAGGTTATTACATTTGACCGATCGTCGAATAAAAATGAAGGAAACTGTGTTGATGACTAGAATTAGAATGCGGATTCTCTTGGTTTTATTTTGATATGATTTGTTTGTTTCTCTTATTATATATATATATATATATATATATATATATATATATGTGTGTGTGTGTGTGTGTGTGTGTGTGTGTATACTCATATCTGAGTAGACGTTCCATTTATTTATTAAATCGTATATATTTATTTTTTTTTTACTGGCCTGAGTATTAGGGAAATCTTATTAAAGAAAGATATCCATTACTTATATATATATATATATATATATATATATATATATAGGGAAACAAGTATTCGTACACATAGAAATTTTTTACTTATTGTATTTCCAACTAATAAATAAACATACTTTTCATATAATTAACAGCACACAGATACATAATAAGTAAATCTGCATAGAAAACTGAAAAATAATTGATTTAATAGAAATAAATCCTATTTATCCATTTTAATGGGTGAAAAATGTGAGAAATTTTTTGGGGGAGGGGGGTCGGGGGGGATATATAATGTAGTCGATTTCATTTATCTAACAACAACAAAAAGAAAAATATTCTAAGTGAAATCGGCTAGATTATATATCCCCCCCCAAAATATTCTAATTAAAAATTCCCAGCATGCATCGTTCGTGCGCATGTGTAGTGACGTCAATGTAACAAATTTTGTTCGATTAAATCTTAAAGGACGAAACGCGTCACACGAAAACTTTTTTTTCCATTTTGTCATTCATTTCGCCGGCATATATACTCAAAGAATTCATCAATCCACATTTTCATCTTGCCTTCGCATTTGAACGAAACAACTCGTAGACTGTCGTTAAGCGACCGGGAAAGATGATAATCTGAAGGAACTAAATGAAAAGAATGTGGTAGGTTCGGTCGAACCTCTCACTAAGCTCTTGAATAGCATTTTTGATTAAATCAGCGACATGAGGTGGAGCCGGGGGAGCATTATCGTGCTCAAGAGGAAGATACCGAAAATGCTGATTTTTGTCCACTTGGCACTCCGTCGTCATATATCTGAAAAAGAGTAAAACTCATTGAAAAATTGTAAAGGAAGACTAGAGCTACAAAATCCAATAAAACCCGACGGTAAAATATGTTGAGTGTTAATTCAAATAACATTGGGAAAAACGGACGAATTAATCTGACAACCCAATACCCAATACCTTGAAATAACCACATTATCATTTGTTTCCTGTACGTCACAATTTCAAGTAAATTTACTGCTCATAACAATGCCTGCCTAGCAAAGAAAATATGACTGCTATATCTTTTGCCACTTACACACGTTAATACTAGAATTAATTGTCAGCGCACAATCATATGATATTATTAAAAATTATAAAATTCATTACTTAATTCAGTAATGAATTTTAGTTTTTTAAATGTTTTATTTAAAATAAACTACTATAAATTGCTCATACATTTAATACTATTAAGATTATTTTAGTTGGCTTAGCCACGATCAGATGCAGTTTTATGTCAGATTACTCTTTTAATACTTATTGACATCAATAAATCAGTAGCCTAAGAATGAAAACTATTTTTCACCCAAGAACTATTTATTTTTCAACATAATCTCTTTCCATTTCAACTTACTTAATCCAGTAGGAAGTTATCATTATTTATATTCGGACTAATGTCCTCATCTTTCTTGTTATTATTTCAGCCGTTGTGATCACCGGCCTTCTTCAGATGTTGTCAAGGCGATTGAACATGAACAGCAGAACAAGAACAATTTACGCCATAGATTAAATCAAGGGTTAAGTTCGAAATTCCTTGATGGTTACCCGGAGAGACAGAAACCTGAAGAAGGCAAGATAGGACGCCGGCCGAAACGTTGTGGTAATAACAGCAAAGATGAGAATATAAATAAGATAAATAACCTGATTAAGTTCATTCAAATGAGTTTCAATGTTTAATTGAATATTTTGAGCATCTTGGCAATTTTGTATATCACAGAACATTGATTTTTTCACGATTTTTGGTTTAATTCGATGAATTTCAACCTTGACTGATCTATTTGACTATTCAGCATTGTTCATTATGTAATCAAAAACATAAGATTTTGTTCACCTCATTTAATATGTTTCATTTTTAAGAGAACGTTCTCTATGAAGCGCAATGATCTTTTTTATGTGATTCGCGTTTTTAATTTTCATAAAAATAAAAAGAACTTAATCGACTCAAAATCTTATGCAAGGCAATGCATTAAAACAGCTGTGACGTCCCCCTGTCGCTAAATGCCCCTTTTGTGATGGCTTTCCTTTATCATCTAAGTTTTAACTCTCGCCTCTCTTTTTCTTTCTTTTTTTTTTCTTCCTTTTTCCTTGCAGCCCTAAATGGTGTCACACAGCTTATATAGTTCAGTTGATTCAAATGAATTTCAAAACCTGATTGCATAGTTTATGTACGTCAGCTAAATCCTATATCATATAACAAGGATTCTCCTCAACCAATATCAAAATTTGACTTCTTTCGATCTTCTCTGGTCAATTTGACTACCTACCATTTTTAAGGGACAAAATCTTTACAGTCCCTTCTGCACAAATATTTTTTACATCTCTTGCTTTCCTATCGCCTACGATCTTCAAAAATTGAAATGCAACGTCAATCATCATTTTCTGTATTCCCGATTCCTGTTCTTTTATTGTCCTTTCTCCAAACTAGAGTTTCTCATTCTTCTCTACTCCCAGTAACCCATCGCGTCTTAGAAACATTATTGCCTTGCTTGGGGTGAAATGTTTTTAACTTTAAATAAAACATAAAATTCCGAAAAAGTTTCTATTTTTTCTTCTATTTCAACATTTGAATCAATAAATAAAAAATATACTCATTTGGGATTGTTTAATGTATGCTGCTATGACAGCTGCTACGAAACGAATAAAAAGCGATATTTTTAAACATATTTAAAATCAAATAATGCCACATAACTATAAACCGAGACATAAAATTTTGATCAACCCAATGGATATGTCATGCGCATAAAACATATGTACTCTCCCTATATATATATGTGTGTGGGTGTCTTTTCAATCAATTGAGAAAGAAGTCGTATCCTTTTAACTTTAGCAAATTCATCTTTCAAAACAAGAATTGTTCTGTCAGCAAAGATCGATAAAACGAACAAATGTACAAAAGTTACTGTTATCCGTTGTATGATCAGAATTCAGTAGAAAAATTCTCCTCGACTTATTTTTATTTGGCTTGAATTATTCGATTCAATAAAAGGAATTTTTTTTTATCTAAAACGGTAATATTTTTATTGATATTTAATATTTAATTAAGATATTATTAATGATTATCGAATAATAATTGTATTTTATTCCAATTCTTTTTGCTTTATTTTCAATAATAATTTTGTAGAATTAAGATCACTTTGAAAAATATTCAATGACTTTTTTTCACTTTGAAAAGAGAAAATCATTAGGAATTGAATTAATTGTTTAACTGATAAATAATTTCAAATGAATATATATTGTTTATAATTTGCTGTGTTTATGTGGGAGTTGTCAATATAGAAAATAGATAAATGTCTGATGATCGCCTAAGGCATGAATCTGACAAACATCATGCAGTATTCTCTAACCTTATTTATTCAGTCTTTGCGAATATTTCAAGACCACCTGTCAAAACTTACCATTTCTCTGTTCTTACAGGATATTGCATTATCTACTTCAATTTATGTAGCCAAACTTTAACATTACATCATGCCCAATTATGAAACAGAGTTTGGGCCAATTTAAAAGGCTGTAGAGCTGATCTAAAGAATAGTAGTGTAGGTTAAAAATGTATATTCATCATTTTCTGAAATTCAATTACACGGCAGTGGGGGGGGATAATCAGAGCGGGAGACCTCAGTCTGAGTTGTAGCAAGATTGCATATTACAATGCTATCGCCTTTTTGCAGGCTGATGGCTTTAAATTCTGTGAAAGAAAAGTGGATGTTACAGAAAAACAACCCTCAAAGATAATCATATTATCAAATCCATTGATTCACGATTTCCTGTAAAAGGATTCGAACGATCTTCTTCTCAGGGATACAAATGTCAGTCGTAAAATTGTTTTCTCGCAGATTGGTCAATGAATTTCAGCGAATATCCTGCAAACCTACCCGAAGGATTTACTGTGGTAATAAAAAAGAATCGCTAGGAATTTACCAAAAACGCGTTGGACAGAGGAACAATGGCAAAATGTTGGTTGGTTCTGATGAATCCAAGAGCATCCAAGAAAAAAGCGGTTTCATGAACTATAAACGATATAAACTCTGAACCGCTCTCCCAGCCATTTGCTTTATATTTCTTGAACTCTGGAACAATCATGAAGAGTATTTGAAACTATTAGAAGGTAAACTAGAGATGCACATGCAGTTACATGATTGCATTACATCTATGCATGATCGTGCATTGTGACCCAAAACAAAGTATAAGAAGATCTTAAGAAAATCACAGAAGAAAGCTGAAAATGAATGCCAACAGCTCTGACTACAAAACCCATAGAAAAAGTGTGAGATTACATGAAGATAAAATTGCAACCAATGCCAAGGCCCTTGCTGACGCAGTCAACAACAACTGAGCCAAAAGGGATTTTCAGCAAATTTTCTCAGTTTCATGGCTGTATTGAAATGGTTCTCAGTCAAAATTTAGCGATACAAAATGCTAGTTTATATTGAAATTAATAGAAAATAAACTGTTTTTAATAAATTTGATGATAACTTTTGCTTTCAATATCTCGAAAGCACTTGACAGGGTTTGGCATGTTGATATTATTCTCAAGTTTTGATTTGATTCAATCTTTCCTATCAAATCACAAAAATGAAAGTTATCTTGAACGGTCACACTTCTCGATTATTTTACATTAATACGGGTGTCACCCAGGATAGAGCTATGAATATAGCTCTATCCAGGGGCTCTATCAAGGGCTCTATCCAGGGGCTTTATCCAGGGACTTTATCCAGGACTCTATCCAGGGGCTCTATCCAGGCGCTCTATCCAGGGGCTCTATCCAGGGCTCTATCCAGGGGCCCTATCCAGGGGCTCTACAAAGGCCTTCTCGATGTCATCTGTTCTCGATTCGGTATCTACACTGATGACATATTTACTCCTATTTTAATGGTAAGGCTGATAGGCTCAATAATGTCAAAATGCCTGCTGATCTCAAAAATGACATAAAATCTGTTGTTAACTGGGGCAAGAAATGGCTTGTTAATTTTAACGCTTCTAAAATTAAACTGCTCTCTTTTAATCGTTTGTGTGGCTAATGCTAACCTCAAGAAGAGTAACACATTGTGCCTTCTCGGTCTAACGTTTTCCATTTGATTTGATGCTTCTGATATGTATTTAGAGATCCTTGATAAAATTAAAAGAATCTGCAATATTATCTGTCCTGATTTTTCATTTTCAGTCACTTTCCTCACCGCCATAATGTCGCATTTTTTCTATATATTTTTTCATGGTAATTGTTCTTATGAGCTTTCTTCCTTGGTACCTCGAGTTCCCGAATTTAAGCGAAATATTAGATTGGTATCTAGGTCTCTTCATATTACTGTGGATATAGCCAGATATAACCGTAAGTTCTATGCTAATAGTTTCTTCTCTCGCACTTCTCGTTTGTTGAACTCTCTTTCAAATTTAACTAATTTGATGATCACATTTCTAAGGCTGAAAAGTGCCCCGGCTGAAAAGAAATATTTTGATTCAATTTTTATTATAGACACATTCTAACAAAAATATTTAAAAGTTCGGGGCTGCAAAATAAAGTTCAAAAAGAAGAAGAATTAATGTCATGATAATTTTGATAAGCTTCGTGCATTAATAGCACAGTGATTAAAAATAGATGCAAAGAGTAATTAAAAACGTTATTATGCTTTAAAAGCGGTATATTTATCGAGCTTCTTTTAGGCAATGAACTTGTATTAAACTATGGACGGTTTTACCAGATGAGCCACGAACTAGAGGTTTTCACGTTAGTTTTCATTCGACATAGAAGAAAGCTATTTCGGTCTCTGAGAACACTAGAAGCACGTCTTCAAAGGGAAGCCGCTTTAAATCGTCTTCGTGACAAGACGCAGAAGACCACGAGTTAATGATTTGGCTGTCAAGGCGGGATCCGTGACTGCAGGTCACGTGTTAGGCGGTGTCCGTTCAATTGACCGGTCCAAGTTTTCTTCCAATCAAGCCAAATGTTTCCAGGTAAAAGGTTAAAGTTCATCACTGTCTAGAAGTATTTCTAGAGAGTCCTTAAGATGACGGCAGTGTTGTAATTCTCTGAAAAGTTCGAAAGACTAGATTGTTTTATTGACGGCATCCATGTTATTTGAATCTAACACTGGCTAATAAAAGAGAATTGAATTTGTTTTACCTAGAAACTGACTCTTTTATTTTAGAAAAGAATTTTAACTGCGATATACAAAAATATACGAGAAGTTCTGGAACGAGATAAAATAGAAGTATGACTTCTTTAGAACAGGAAGGTCAAGGGTCAGATGAAATAAAAAAAAACTTCCAAACCCTCAATCAAAAAAAAAATACAACAAAATAAGTTATATTAATTCTGACAGACACAAAACAAAGTATTTCCGTTATTTACTTACAGACTAATCTTCTCGTGTTTGTTACTATCATCACAATCACTTGTTTGTTTTGTCCTTCGACCTTCTCCAAGTGTCTGTCAATCAGAACAATTTTTAAGAATTTCGAATTGAACCCTTTAGCTAATCTCCTAACTAGCCCAGGTAATTAAACTTACAGCTACGACGCCACAAAATTCACGAAGCAAAGCTTTCATCCACTAAGTTATTTCCCCTTGGGACCCACAAACAATAATCTCTTCGATTAAATTCTCTACCCCAGTGGATTAAATAAATATTTCAGTTGTGATAATAGTAACCAAAATGAAGGCATTTGTCCGCATGTAAATAATGGTAACTACTCACCTTACGAATTCAGACAGAAATAAATACAAAAATGATTGAATGTAAGTAAAAGATAGGTATTTATTTATTATTATAAATGTAGTAAAAACAAAACCTGTGAATAAACTTATACCAAAGCTTTATTGGACTTTACTCTGACTACTCGTCTACTGATGGATTTTACAGGATGCTTTTTATACCTCCTAGATATTCAGGGGAGGTAACTAATGATTTATCAGTACCTTCTCCCCTACGTATTTTATTCATAAGGGAGAAAATCTCTTAGGTGTCCAGGCTCATTACAGATTCTCTCTGAACTCCTGGGTAGTTATTCGTCTTACAGTTTATGATAAACTAGGTATCTCCAAAAAATCCATACCTATAAAAAAAGGTTTAAAATGCATTTTAAAAATGAAAAATCTTTATTGAAACATTTTATATTAATTTTATTTTAAATTGCAAACTAATAGATTAAATTTAATGTTTCCTATAAGCAAAAATGTTTGTTGCATTTCAAACCAAATTTAAATTGATTGGAACGGTTTTTATTTTTGAAATCGCTATAATCGATCATGTTGACAAAACTGTCAACACGGCATAATACTCTTTATTAAAAAAGTCTTTCAAAAATAAATTAAAATTTTCTGAAACTTTATTTGAGCAAGATTAATTGATCTAAAGTTTAATTAATCCGGATTAAAACAAATATTACTTTTAGTTTAAAATATCGCAGGAAATCATGTTTAATAGAGGTGGGTGTAGGTATAAAAACAGAAACAGTGAATAAACTTATACCAAAGCTTTATTGCACTTTACTCTGACTACTGACGGATAACAGGTTGTTTTTTATACCTCCTAGATCTTAAGGGGAGGTAACTGATGATTTATCAGTACAAGGAAATTCTCATAGATTTAGCCAGCATGTTTGTGGTTGTGCAAAATTATTTAAATGTCTACATCGTTAAAAATATTATAATGAATAAACTGAACAATATTAATAATCATAGTTTCTAATTGGTTATTACTAAAACCCAAAGTTCACGAATTCAGTGTTCATTGGTTCCCTCACAGCATGTTTTTGGGAACATCTTGATTCAACTTTCAACTTACTCTCTATCGAGCATATTCTTCTAGTCAAGAGTAGAAAATAAATATTCGAACGTTCTTTTTCCTGTCCAAAAGCAACGTGGCATTGAAATCATTAAACGAAGATAAACGAAGAACCGGTAGTTACTTTTGATGGTTCATTTTATCTTTTCTGTCTACATCGAAAACTTAGCCGACGTTAGATTCCAGTTTAAGAAAATCACCGATCTTATAAAAATAATTAAAGATTATTCAAGATTTTGTTGCATATTTTAATTGAAACTGAAAAAAGAAACATCATCGAAAACGTCAGCACACATTATTCCTATTAATATCACCATACAATTTTCTTTTCTATCTTGATCGCTTTTAAACGTTATTTGGGAGATAATAAATACGTGTTTTAATGATGAATTTTGCTAAATTTTATGGCATCTTATTGTGATGATATTTGGCAAAATTATCGAAACATCGAAGAGTTTCACAAATTCTTTGCAGTGAATTATTTCCTAAAAGTTGTAGAAATATAAAAAGCGATATTTGATACATTCTTCAAATTGGATTAATTTAAAAAATAAATATCTTCGATATATTTTTCCTATTTTTTTCTTTTAATCTTTATAGTTCTGATGGGTGACTTAACTGGCAAAGGTAACAGATAATTAAGAAGTAAGTACAGAGGAGGTGTGTGTGTATATATATATATATATATATATATATATATATATATATATATATATATTGCAAACATAAAGGAGGACGAATATTTTCTATGAAAATTTCTCGGACATTCAACCCGGTACATTATATATATATATATATATATATATATATATATATATATATATATATATATATATATAGCTCAATCGTTATCTATCCTATATATATATACTTCCTTCATCACTATGCGTCATTCAACATCTCCCATTTACTAACCGTCTACCTTGAGTAGTTCTTGGACCTGTTATTAGGAAGAAATATTTTTAAAGATAGATAGATAGATATTCTTCCTCGATTAACGCGAAATAACAGGGTCAGCGATTGCATAATGTACGAAGATGTGTGACGTCTTCCCCCGGTCCTAGCGCCGACTGTGACGTTCTATCCTGATCTACCACGGCGCCAGTTGAGACGTGCCTAAACAGCACCAGTTGTGACGTCTTCGCCGCGGCGTCAGCTGTTCGCTCCTCGCCGCTCCGTCCGGGTGTCGCTGCTCCAAACGTGACGTTCTAACCCCTTGGTGATTCGGGTAGGAATCTGGTTAGATTGATACCAGCCTCGCCGTTCCCAACCTGCTTCCAACGTCTGGTTACCAAGGTAACTGCACTGATCTCCAGTCTGCCTACCCACGTTGTGAATTGATCTTAGACAGACGAGATCAACAGGGGTTGGGGCCGTAATGCAAGCTGAGTTCAACGGGGGTTATAACACACAAATATGTATAAAAGAAAATAAAATGAAAAGTATCAAAGAAAAAGGTAACAAACTTTTTATGTCTATTTCTTCGGTACATAGGACTATGTCTACTTCCCGACCCGTTCTGTGGATTGTGGCACGACGCTTTCGCTGGGCAAACTTTAACGCTTCAAGTTGTCTGCTCTCTAAGAAATTTGTGTTTCGGTGTGTCTTTGGACGAAAGTCGAAAAACTTATTTCTGTGGTCTGGTTCTAAGTCGCTCTTCAAACTACTTGTTCTTGGTTGAAGAAGAGTCCAAAAGTGTGCGTGAATCTTGGTCAGCTATCTTGATGTGGTTTCAACACTGGGCACTCATCTCTGCCTGCCGTCCGGGGCTCAACTCTTCTCTCCAGAGTCTGAACTACTGGGCACTCATCTCTACCGTCGGTGCGCGAACTAACTTCTTCTCGCCAGCTTGGGTTGAACGAACTCGGCACTCAAGCCAAACGAACTTGCCTCTTCTGCCCGCTTGGGGCGAACGAACTCGGCCCGCCGTCCGAGTCTCAACTGATTTTTGTCGGTTGGGGTTTCGCTTTTATTGACGCCGACAAAAACCGGGGTGGGTCTGTTTGGCGTGGGGGGTTCTTCGATAATTCTAAATACGTATCTACCCTTCTTATTTCTGGTTAGGGATTTTCCACTCTTTTCCATTTTTGGTAACTCTTTTCTCACTCCCACTCTCTTACCGTGCTTCTGAGGGGCGTGCACTGCCTTCCCCACATCTTCGTATCGGCTTCTCATACTTACACTCTGGATAGAGGCGTCTACTGATTTTCTTCGTGCGTCACGTGACCATTCTCGGCCAATGAGGTCCTGGTCGGGTATCTTTCCTCCTCCTTCGTGCATCATGTGATCCACTTGGCCAATGACGTCTTAGTAGGGCGTGAACAACCCGTGGCTTTGTTTTGGGAAAGAAATACCTGGCTTAACTAAAAAGAAATTAATTAAATCGCCCTTATCATGAGCGGCCGAGGTGACAACCCTCGGTTTCAACACGTGGCGTTTGTCAAGCAGTTTATCGCTAATTGGACATGACCAAATAAAGAAATCTTCCTAGCCAACTTGGCGTCTCTAAAGCAAAAATAAAAATATTTCATTTCCTTCGGCCCATGTGTTGATAACAAAAAACCTTTATTATCGCAGGGCAAAAGTCTATTCTGTCAAAAAGAAAAACTTAGCCAGTGAAAACTACTTGTGTGGGATTTTGATTCTCCACACCCAGTGAAGACTGTCTGTGTTTCGTCAATGTTCAACAATGGATTTCTTCTTTTTGGTGACATCCATTGATAACAAAATTCCATTTTTCGTGGACAAGCGGAAATCGGTCAACGCTTGTTCGTAGGTGACCTAGATATTTTCGACATCTGATACCTATCAACAATAACCTTTTTCCTCCTCATTTCCGTCTCTTAAGCCGTGTGTGTGTGTGTTCGCCTATGACCCGTCTCGTATTACTTTTTCTTTCTTTCTTCTTCGTTTTCTCTTTCTTTCTCCCAAATCGCTTGAATGCAAAGAAAGAATTATTCTTAAAACCTAAAATATTTTTTGGCCTTAAATAATCCTCAAATGGTTGATAAACCTTAAAAAAAGCAAATCATATATCTATAAATATTTCTTTCAAATCGTCAGGATGCATGGTGCCACAATGTATCAGGGAAGTGCAATGGCCATGCCAACCGTCCGCCGCGACCTATCCAACGATTTGGGAACTTTTGATCGAGATAAACGCGAACAGTACGGGCAAAATCAGGCGTTGCACCATCTTGTTGGAAATACCCTGTTCGTCTGATTTGTAGGGTTAAGTTATCGATGGCAAACTCTTTCAGCATTTGTAAGTAAGTCACCGTTGAAGTTGTAAAGACATATCGGCCAATTAGACCCTATGGCTTCTGGTTGTGTGGTATGACGAAGGATCGCGTGTATAGCAAAAATGTTAGAGACAGCGAAGAACTCAAGGACAGAATAATAGGTGTAATATCAAACATTCCCCGTGAAATGCGTGTCAAGGCATAAAGTTGTACTGTTGATTGCTGGTTTTTGTGCATCAATCGTGCTGGTGGAAAAGTGGAGACTGATCAGTAAACTCTGAATAATCAGCGGAGTGATCAGTAAACTCTGAATAAATGATTCCTATCATACTAGTGTTAACATAAAGTTGACTCACCCTGTATGTATATTACGTAATCACTAATAAATAACGAGTAAAAAGTCAACAACACTATAAAATGGCTCAAAAACAGCATTCGAATCCACAATTATTCTTACTCAATAAAATCTAGAATAATTTGAATCATAACCGGAACATCTACTCAATGCCTAGAGATTGCGTTCAACCATGAAACAGACTGTCGCTGCTCAGTATTGACCTCAGTGTCCAATTCATATATATATATATATATATATATATATATATATAATCTTTTCTTAGTTTTACTTATTGAATCATGTTTTATATATATTGATTTCAATGCCCAATTTTCTATGTAGAAGTCTATGTCTGACATGTTTTCTGGTGCAATAACTGTTACTCTGTTTCCTTGATTGGTTATCCATCCGAATTGTATGATTGGAAATGATACTGCACTGGTTATCGATCCTATTATTATTTCTAATTACCGGGTGGGTCCAAATATTACGTTTGACTACGTTTTGTCATAAGACTTTCCTAAATTGGAATGGATTTATACTCTGATTTAAGAAGATAATCCTGGCAAACTGTTCCTCGTAAACTAGCTTTTACTTCTACAGAACTGAGTAGAAGTTGATTAAGAGTTTCACTTTTCAGGGACAGGAGATTAGCGAAACAAGATTTGGCATTGTCAATTGCTTCAGACTGGATTCCAATGTCAAGGGGAATTAAAAGATCAGACAATGAACACGCTAATTAATTTAACTTAATCCATCACTGATTAAATCTAAAGTTTCTACTTGTCTAACAGATTCTTATAAAATAAATTCATTTCCTTTAAAAGTTTGTTCATGTTTCAGATTTACAACAGCCACTTAGGCTATCCTGCTTGAAATGCATAAATGGATAGACATAATTGAATATTGAATAATGTCTATCATATCAACCGATGTACAAACATTGAACTGGCGCAAAAGTATCAAAATTCTGTCATGAGTGCCCTTGTTACTGATAACTATTTACATAATCCATTACAGAGAGAAAAGCCAAACTCAGTTGTAGTCACAACGATACAAAGGAACATCTAAATTCAGATAAGCAAATTAATAATATATCTATTCATATACATATATCTGTATGTGTGTACATTTATAGATTCTAAATGTAATATCATTAATTTAAACGGTTGATAAATATAATTTAAACGGTTGATAAATATAATTTGAACGATTGATAAATATAATTTGAACGGTTGGTAAATATTTGTAGCAAATATTTGATTAAAAAAAAAGTATCATCGATGATTTTGCCGATATTTCGATGTGTATTCCTATCTTCACAAACAAAATAGAACTGATTCTTTACTATTAAGTATATCGATGCAAATAACTGTAAGGAATTACTTGAGGATTCAAAATAATGGCATTTTTTTTTCTCTTTATCAACAAAATTATACATTGATGAATGCAAAGGTCACCTTAAAATATTATTTTCTGCTCTGTTGTTTTTCCTTGTAAAATTTCATAACATACACCATGGAATTTCCACATGCTACGTTCATCGTTGAAATGTCCCTATATGACTTGTATTAACGATATTTATTTATCTACATCGTTTAGCAGCAATAAATAATGTCCCAGGCCTTCTAACAGCGTTACTTCGTTTCGAGATCTGTTTTCGCTTAGGCCATTTACTTTTTAACGTTTATTGATGTCAGTCTTTTCTATTTTCATTTTCCAAAAGATGCGACGACCAAATATTTAATTGTTTCATCATGCATCACAATAAATGCAAGAGTCCTTCCATCCATCCTTTTAATTCAGCTGCCGAAGTCGGCCAATCTACATTAATTGACCTTTTAATAAGCCCAGCGTCATAATATACACATTCTGCCAATTTAATAATTGAGTATTATTTTCCTACTATTTCTTTTTTTTTTTTACATATATATATATATATATATATATTCTCTCTCTCCCTCTCTCTCTCTATATATATATAAATATAAATTAATTGATTTACAATATTAGATATATATATATAATATTTAAATATATATATAATATATAATATATATATAATATTTTCATATATATATATAATATCATATATATATATATAATATTTTATATAATATATATATATAATATATATATAATATTTTAAATATATATATATAATATATATATAATATTTTAATATATAATATATATAATATTTTATGTAATATATATAATATATAGATATAATATTTTAAATATATATATAATATTTTAAATATATATATAATATTTTAAATATATTAAATATATATATATAATATTTTAAATCAGTTAATTTATAAAATATATATATATATATCATATATATATATATATATATATTTATACACACACACACACACACATATATATATATATATATATATATATATATATATATATATATATATATATATATATATATATATATATATATATATATATATATATATATATATATATATATATATAATTCCTGTAGATGCTTATGATTGGATGAAGCACATATGCAATCTTCCACTATTGCTTTCTGTTTTGTAGAGAAACTTACAAAAAGTCCAATCCTGGAAGCACAACAATAAAAAAATCTAATCGTTGCTTATTAATCTGCGCTCTTCAAAAGGATTTTTATTCCAAAACCCGAAGAATTTCAAAGCTTCCCCTTTAGAGGCGGTTATTGCATTCCTCTCAGTTCTTCGATAATTACGTATCAAAGCTACATTTAAGAAAAATTTGGAATGTACAGACATACGATAATACAATGAAATCGAGATGTCGATTAAATATTAACATGTGCTGACTAATGAATAACACGAGACTTCAATCTTTCGTATTTAACTTTACATTTTATTTCACTCCATTGTCAGTTACTCCCGTTCAGCGTGTGGTACGGCCCCGTGGATCTAGTCCGATACGTGGACCTTACATTCTGTCTGCGATGTCTGAGAAACTGCCCGACTCCTCTTTCAAGTGGTTGTTTTTTTATGTCTAAGTGTTCAACCGGTGTTCCCACCTGGAGGGTCACACTGACAACGGATGAACCCGGATCTACTCATCTCGGTGTTGATCATCTTACGCCACACTGTGTATAAAGATTATTCTGACATAATGCTACAATAGCGATAAATAGCTAAATAAAAACATCTCATGAATGATGTTCTTTAAATGAAATAATTTCAATTTCATTGCATAAAATCCCTTCTTTTTTCTTTTTCTTCAGGGCGTAGGCAATTATGGCTCTCCATTTCCTCCTATCTATTGTAGCTCTCAAAAAGTTTCGTTTCTCTGCCACCTCCCCCAGACCACGTTCAGTCATCCACTTGCTTAATTCCACCAGCTATATCATGCGTTGCTTTCCCTTGTTTCTCTTGTCCCCTATTTTCCCGGTGAGTATCAGATACTCCAGGCATCCTTTCTCATTATGTGTCCCAGAAATTTCAACTACCGTTTTCATGATGCTAGGTATAAGCTTCCTCCTTGTTTGCATCCTCTCCAAAACCTCATCGTTGCTCACACGCACGGCCCATGATATACTTAGCATCCTTCTGTAGAACCATATCTCCGTTGCCTCGAGTCCCTTCTTCATCTTTGAGGTAACCATCCAACATTCGCTGCCGTAAAGGAGGACAGATGTCAAGTAGCAGCTGAAAGCTCTTTTCTTTATTACCAAAGAAATACTCATGTCTTGTAATATTCTGCCCAGCTTTTGGAAATGCGGCCTTGGCCATCCCAATCCATCAAGTGCGAAATTGAGTGGTGCACCGTAACGCAACTTCTATCGGCAGGGAAAACTAAATTGCATTTCGTTTAAGATTGTAAAGATATGAATCCAAATCCCTGCGGTTTGTGCTGTCTCTAGATAAGACAAAATTTCTTATGTCTAACATGTCACGATATCTGGCTGAGGAGTAGATCGGTGAGTTAACCATTGGACAAATTACCCTCCCATAATTATCAACAAAGTAGTAATAAAAAGGAAAGTCATTATATAGTCAAACTTGGGAGAGGCCAGCATACATAAAGCATTTGTTTTTGACTGACGTGTGTAATGTGTATATATTCATTTACGTCTCGTGCATTATTATAGGACAAAAATAGGAACTAACAATTTGCACCCGACTGGTTCCTTTATTAAACTGCTGCGAAGTTCAAGAGGAAATATTTTGCTGAAATTATCTTCTCTACCCGACGAGGCAAGTCACTTTGTTCGACATATGAATCAACATCTTGGCATGACTTTCTCTCGCTTTTCGTCACTTGCTATTATGGCCAGTTGCCCAACGTTTAGCCAGCGGGAAGTCAATTTACACTTACTCAACTGTTCTTCTAATTAATAATAGAAACGACAGATTTCAAATCACAAACGCAGATGTTGAATAGCTTCCTTTTATCTGCTCGTCGCACAATCACTCGCCTACTTTCTTACAAATGCGCCTGTGCTCACGAAATCAAAACTAAATTTCTCTTTCTCTTAGCCATATTTTTATTTTTCCCTCTTTTCCTCATTTTTCTCAGCTTCAATTTTCTCTTCATTTTTTCGTGACACTCTTTTTCTCGCTGGCCTTTCCCCACCTACAAATATGTCTGCCTCATTTATTTTATAGCCTGCACCTTTTTTAAATACTCAACCAGTTAAATTCTTTATTAGATATTTTAAAAGAGAAGTAACTGCGATGTAACTCAAATGCAGTGGGTCATATATATATATATATATATATATATATATATATATAAATGAAATAAATAGTTTAATATAGTTTTTATATTATATTTATGGGGTAAAGTGCTCAATTGATATTGAGCACTTTACCCCATAAATATAGCATATATAGCGTATATAGCGTATGTAAATATAAAAGATATAAAGATAGAGCGTATGTAAATATAAAAGTGAACATTGAAATCAACATTTAGAGGCGACAGCTTGTTTCATGCTAAACGCAATCGTCATGCTCTGACGATTGCGTTTAGCTTGAAACAGTCTGTCGTCTCTGAGTGTTTGCTTCATATATATATATATATATATATATATATATATATTTCATAGTCTAATGAAAGGTTGAAAAGCTTAACCCGATCATAAGATAGAAAAACTCATTGTAGCTCTTATAGTTCAGTGCAATGCGTTTATGTACGAAACAGCCCGTTTGGAAAAAAAATAACAAATAAATAAATAAATAAAATAAAATAAAACAACATTCTCTAGAAGCTTAACGACATATTATGGTGCCAACAGCTATCTTTTGCTGTGACTGACCAAACGATGTGTGTACATGAATGCCATCATTCGATTTGAAATTGACAAGCCTCGGCTTGACCTCTTTCCGAAGGTGACTGATATGTGGATAAAAAATTAACTCTTGGGACCCTTATCAAAAGGTCGCCCCAGCCGTTTCCATAGTAATTAATTTTTTGAATGAACATGCTTATAAAAATGCGTAAATATCAAGATTGGTTATTCCTAAATTTTCGCTTGAGAATGAAACAGGGCTTGATACTTTAATTCAGTTTAATTTTAATAATTATATTGAGGTTTTCGGCTCTCGTTTTTGAAACATGAGAACTCTTATCTAGCGAAGGAATCATATTTTTTTTTAAATAATATATATATATATATATATATATATATATATATATATATATATTGATAATTATAATTATAAATACACATTTTTATTTCCACGTCGGTAGGACAATTCTGAGTTTCATGCACAATGCAATCGTCCAGTGATGATTGAAAGCTAAAAATTAAAAAATTAGTTCTGTTTCATCTTAAAGTGAATTTTGGAATGAGCTCAATTTTTTATCATTTTATTTTTAAATATTATTTAAGGAAAATTTTGACAATGACGGCAAAGAATAGCTATTTCATTTCTTTGATTCAGTAAATTTTTATTTTTTATAAACTTAGTAATATATAGTTATAATTTTTATTTTTTATAAACTTAGTAATATATAGTTACACATGTATGCACAAAGGACATGGGTCATTTAATGACCTACATATTCTAGCTTTTCTTATTAATTTCCATTTTACTCTAGGTGTTTTATTGGTTTCTTTTAAGTGTCAGAAATACTTCGAAATGGATGTCTGATTTCTGTATTTATTTATCCTAAATGAACTTTGATGTTGATTGAACCTCTTTTTGAAATCATGGCTTGTGCAACCTATATAGATTTTTATGTTTTCAGGATTCTCAATAGATGAGATATTGCATTGGTATACTAATGACTCCGTACGACATTTATTTTGTAGAGGACAGTTACATAATTTTTTGTTATCTTAGTCTCTCTCTATACACACACACACACACACACACACACACACACACACATATATATATATATATATATATATATATGTATTGGTTTGTTTACGTTGATCCGACTTCACATGCGCAATAAACGGGAAAGGCTGGAATTTTTTAATTCAGGAAAAACTTTTTTATTATGTGATTTGGGTCTATAATCTAGCAAGTTTTATTTAATTTTTTTTGTTTTTGCTTTCATCGTCTTTGTTATTAAATATTCCTGATTGTGATAACGGGTCTGCCAAGAATGGTAAATCCTTGTAAGAACCTGGAAGAAGTTTTAATGTGGATGGACGTTTTAACAAAGAAATTATTTAAAACACAACGTGGGATATTTAATAATAAAGATGATGGAAACAAAAAGAAAAAGAATTTAAATTGGCGAGATTATAATTTTTTTAAAATTCCCAGCGTATCTCATTTGTGCGCATGGGCAGTCGCATCAGAAATAAACCTAGTCTAATGAAGCCCCAAGGGACAACGTGTCATTTGAATCTTTTCCCACTTTATCATACATCTTTCCTCCAAAACTGTTTTATATATATATATATATATATATATATATATATATATATATATATATATATATATATATATATATATATAACGCATGACTGACTGTCTACCGCTTCCATTAATTAATGACAAATCATGAATCATGCAAACCAGTATAAAACCATTAAATAAGACAGAACCATTCAGTGGAAGCGACATAAAAACAATTTCTAACAAAAAAAAATAATAAAGAAAAAGGTTCGGTTGATGTATAAAATGTCTGTATCTGAAATGTACAATTGTATAAGACTTTTGTCAGGACGATGAAATATGTATGTATGTTGTAAAGTCAGTATTTGGGTTTGGTTTGGTTTGATTTGTTTTAAGGTATATCAACCTAAATGGCCTATTTCATGCCGACAAGGTTTTTATTGCTGCTAATATTTTTTTCAAAATTTTATTGCAAGTAATATTTTTTCAATATTTTGTTGCTGCTAATATTTTTTTCAATATTTTATTGCTGCTAATATTTTTTTTCAAAAATGTTTTGCTGGTAATTTTTTTTCTTAAAAAATGCATTGCTGGTAATGATTTTCTACAAAAATGTACTGTTGGTATTAAAACATATTTTTAAACTTTCATAGTGTTTTGACCCGAGTTTGGAGGGTAATTATTTGCCCATAGCTGTGACCCTAACAGGTGCTACCACCCCGGGTCGAAGTAGACCTGGGAACACCAACAATTAAGAGGTGGTTCCACGTTTCCAATATCCGGAAGCTATAAAAATGATGGATAAAAAAAAACAGTTACTGCCCCTTTTTGTACACCCTCTTAAATGATTCTCGCGATATTGAGTCCCCCCCCCCACTGGGGCAACATGTGACACAAGGTCGGTTGTTTATTGTGGATTAAATGATTCTCATTGATTCCTTGGTTGCCTAATCTAATGTTTACTTTTGACCACGGAAATGGCTCAACTCCACTCGCTCAAAAACTGGTCTCTATTTATTCATTACATTCGTTAACACTCGGAATCAAACAGTTTAGCTGTTCATCACTGTTGGCCAGCTTTTCAGATTTATTTTTAATTTCCAAACATTGTGCTTTAAGTAAACTGACACTAAACAATATTGTCTTTGAATTCTTCAGATCACTCAAGCAAATACGTAAAAACATCTGATTTGTTCATTTTAGCGATATCCTGAAAAAGTTTGTATTTTGATGAAAGTTTTCTTATTCATCTGTTACAGCTACGACCGATTCAAATTGTCATATTTTGCAATTTAAATTTGTTCACCTCAGCTGCTGGGTAGACATTTTCTTTTAGACTTACTATTAGTTTTGATAAACTTGCTATGCCGTGTAGAACAAATCCTAATTCTTTTTTTCTCTTTTCCTTCTTCTTTCCAGTCTGGTTATTATTTCAACTTTAGATATTTTTTCATTCCTACTTGTTCTCGTCTCCTCCTGAGGACAGTGCAGAACTTATATATTTATCATTAAAACAACTTGTCAATGTTTTATTATTGTTCTGTTTTCTTACCAGTTCCAAAAAATCCGCACACTAAAGGTCAAAAGTCATAAATCTTTCTTATTTTTTTGGTTTTCAAGTCTTGTTTCTAATGATAATTAAAGGAATCACAACGTACACGCAATTCAAAACACTTCATATGACACTGGATTTAATAGACAACTTTTCTCCACCAATGAAATATCAGTATCAATTTTGTGACATGGAAAAGTTAATAAATATTTGCCCTTCTCAAAAGGAATCGTCTGGTATGAAGTATTATCAGTTCTTATTCATTTTTCCTTAGTTTTCTTCCTAGTCCCTTATTCTGCGATCGTTCAGATGAAATAAATACTAATGGTTGGGAAAAAAACGGTTTCCTCCCGAAGAAACATTCTGGCATGTACTAGGATTTTTCTTTTAGCCTCTGCCAGATACGACACGTAATGACGACGACTGAGTACAAACCCTTCATACAAATATCTCTACTCATTTTAAGGCGCTTGTTTGTTTCGTTCAACTCAAAAAAAATCTCGCTTCATAATGAATTCTCTTTATATGTGCATCGGTGCTTGTCTATAAAACGAATTTTGTATTCGTGAATATAAAAAAAGTAAGCGGCACGGTCTTACACACTACACAACGATCCTTGAAATATATAGCGATTTCCATCGGAGCCAGAAGCAATAGATTGCAACAATAAATAATTAAGTAATCAATAATAAATAACGATTAAAACATTGACAACGCTGTAAAATGACTCCAAATAAATACATTTAGGTCCACAGTTATTCCTACTCAAAGTTATCTGGCATTATTCGAAACATAAACATAAACTGCTTACCCAGCTTTCCACACTACCTCCGAATGTAGCGGAGAAAATAATGATAATTACTTTTTCACAGTATGAAAACACCTAAACAAAGAGCAGAGCTCATTTTCAAATGCAGACATGAAAACAAATTCCAACTACGCAACCTATAACGACATCATGACCAAAAGGACTAAAGTAAACCACAGCACTTCAATTTGACAAACATTATTCCAAATACAAAAACTTAAAACTAAAAACTATACGAAAGAAAATATAGAAATCAAATAAATAGATAAAATATTTACATGAATAAAATGAAGTAGTGGCAGATGTTCTGAAGATCATTATAAGATGTATAATGAGACAAAATGGAAAACCTATAAACGACGTTTTTCGCCGAGATCACCTGCTCTTTCTGGCTTCTAATTTCTAACCTAAAGAAGCGTTGCGAAACGCGTCGTTTAGCGTTTTTTCATTTTGTTTCCTCATCTTCACATGAATATGTGTGTGCGTGTATATTTATGTGTGTGTATGTGTGTGTATCGGTTTTACATGATTTCCTCTGGCATTATTCATCCATATGATCCAATATGACTTCCCTATCATTTTTATCGTCATTCCATTCACTGTACATTCGCTATTGTCCTTCTTCTCATTTGTTTTCACTTTTTACATATCACTTTACACTTTCCCGATAATTATAATTTTTATTCTTTTAGCTTTCCAAATTATTTGTATTGTAATCAGACCACATTTTCTTTATCAGGCTTAGAACTTCTGTTTTCCAACTACCTATCTTCCCTCAAGAAAAACTTTGTAAAAAAAAATCAACACAATTCGTTCGTATTAACGAAAAGCAAAAAAAAAATGGCGGAGAAAAAGCGATAACCTTTGACAAATCCTGCGGCGAACGATACATTTTTTCCCCAATAAGTTAAAGATAATTTTGAGACGACGCCAACAAAACCAGTGATATCAGGGAATTTAATAACTAAAATTAAGACATTATTTGCACACTTTTATGAGTATGATGTTATTCTGGCGTTCAGTATCAAGTAAAACCTCTGATATATTTACTGAATATTTAATTTTTCTCAGCTCCGTCGAAAGAGATAAGTTAAAACCGAATTACAATATTAGCGCTTATGAAATTTGATCGATAAAAATATTCACGATTTACAAGAACAGTGAAAATATACAATATATGATTTCTTGGCGGGTACATGTATTTTAATGCCTTTGCTTAACAGACAGTTTTCTTTCCTTACAACAATTAGAAGATCGTAAATCTTTGCGTAAAGTTATCATGTAATATTGTAAAGCAATATATTTAGCTTCAATGATAATAATATAATATAAAATAAAAAGGTTCATACATATACACGTATAACCGTATGTAGCCTGACGATTGCGTTTAAGCATTAAAGAGATTGACTCCTCTGGGTGTTGACTTCAATGTCCACTTTTATATTTACATACGCTCTGTCCCTGGACACATTAACTCATAAATGGAGCATACCTGAAAACTATAAACTTAAAACTATATTTCATAATATGTATAGGGTGTCACCATATGTCCTTGCATTGAATAATACTGTCATATATGAACTGTTTCTCTCGCTGTACGTCTCGAGGTCCTCAACAAAATCCATAGACGAATATGCAATATCATAGGTCCTGGTCTGGCATCTAGTCTACAATCGCTTTCCCAAAGACGTGCCGTGGCTTCCCCTTGTCTCTTCTACAAGTATTTTCACGGCAACTGTTCCGACGAGCTACTTTCGCTGGTTCCCGAAATGCATGAATTTAAGCGAGCTACCAGGCTGGTATCTCGGTCCAAAACGGTTCAATGTAATCATCTCTTCTACTCAAACAGCTTCTACTCTCGCACTTCCTATCTGTGGA
The DNA here is from genome assembly GCA_903632075.3 of Acanthosepion pharaonis. NCBI lineage: Eukaryota > Metazoa > Mollusca > Cephalopoda > Sepiida > Sepiidae > Acanthosepion > Acanthosepion pharaonis. The sequence goes on from CAHIKZ030004269.1 coordinate 1,339,698, forward strand.
ACTCTCTTCCCCTTACATGCTTCCCCGATGACTATAATCTTCAAATATTCAAGTGTAATGTTAATCGACATCTGACACCCTGAGCTTGTTCCCTGTCCGTCTTTGTATCCTTTACTCAAAAACGCTTCATTACTCTTCTTCTCAATCCTCTGCAATCCCTTGCGTGATAGTGGCACTCCTGCCTTTCTTGAAATGAATTGCTTTATAAAAAAACTAAAAAAAAAAAAAAAAGAGATTGATGCAGTTACAACTTCGTTGGGCTGGTCATGTTGCAAGAATGAGTGACGACAGAATACCTAAGACCTTCATGTATTTTCTAATTAAATGTAAATGTTTCGCAAATATATTTTGATTAAAGTAACAGTATCTTATATTTTTTAACCCTTTTTTATCTGGTCTTAAGATTTTGACAAGGGCTGTATATAGGCATTCAGACAAATTAATGCATACGAAAATTCCACTCCCCCCACCAGAGAAATGAAGTCTCTGTTCCCTCGTGAGAAAACAATGGTCTAGTGGATTAAAACTTTGGTTCGTGAATTTGGTGATTGTGAGTTCAATCTCGGGATTGGGCACTGTGTACTTGCATTCAGTGGAAACGGGCAATCAATAACTGAAGAGTACTAAATAAAAATGAGACCTAAACAAGATTTCCCTTACGAGATGGGCAATGGAACGAGAACAGTCTACGTCCGATATACACCTGATCCGGAGGGCACAAAATATAACATCAACAAAGATTAGGACAATAGTTTTTCTTGTAAATAAATAAATAGTGTAAATAATGATAAGTCTTCATTCCAGAAATTCAAATAGAAAATATGGACTAACTCATAAATGATACAGTCTTCTATTTGAGGATCAACTATGCAATAATGACTATGATCCCTACAACAAATTAGTACATGCTCATCACAACTTTCTTTAAACATTTTTTTCCGAAAAAAAAAGAGTTCAACTTCATTTTATTTTTCGTTGAGAAAGGACACAGATTTGTTCAAAATCCTAATTAACATTTTTCTCGTCATATTTATGTTTTGTCTATTGGTCTAATAATGCACAATTATTATTATTATTATTATTATTATTATTATTATTATTATTATTTTATTTCCTTTGATTTCTGATGTGTACTCATTTCTTACCCGGTCCCGCCCAGGGACCTAGGGTTAGAAATGGCATCATGACGTTTTCCACTGCAAAAAAAATTACAAAGACAAGTAAAGTATGGGCTGTAGTCGTGAGAACAATTTTTTGTATTTCTTTAATGCATGGGCTTCCAGGAATCCCTTCAATTAGTCTACTAATCTTTTTCAACCAATCCGAGGGGTCCATCTAAATGGGGGATTGTTGATGTTCCCAATGTGCCACATTTTTGAGTTGTTATTATTATTATTATTATTATTATTATTATTATTATTATTATTATATCGTTTTCGAATTTGGATAAACAAAATTGGTACATAGGATACACAACTACTATTTCACCCTGCCAGTTAAACTGATATATTTCAGATCACAACGCAATTCTCGCCCACACCAATATAAAATACATCTCTTGACAATAAGTGTAAAAACAACATAACGTATAATAGATAATAATAACATTAAAAGAAGAACTATTACAAGAATTAACCATAAATAAGAAATTCGAAATTAAGCAAAATTTTTCTTCGATGCTAGAACTGCAGTTTTAAATGCATTCAACAATTGATGATACATTTCGACAATGAGGAATCTCGATCATTAATCTCAAGTTTGCTACGACATCATAAATTATTGCGACTCATAAGTTTTTTAAAATATTTGAAAATGGGAAAGTTGACGCGTCTAAATAAAATGACCATTTAAAAGGGTGAGCTAAAAAAAGAAAATAATTCTTATATTATGTAGGACTTATCCAAGTAAAAATATTACTAAAATAAGCATCATACACACATTCACACACATATATATAGACACACACACACACACACACACACACATATATATATATATATATATATATATATATATATATATATATATATATATATTACTTGTTTTTGTTTATTTATCTTATTTTATTAATTTTTTTTTCCTGGAAAATTTGAGATGATGCCTAAAATGTTTGTTTTTAAAAGATATTTGTAAAAAAAAAACATGAACATGAATCTGGCCTCAATAAAATCATACGAAAATATGAAAGTTATTGAATTGCCACCTTTCCATTGTTCAATAATGTAAACCGTAGGGAACCATTTTTATACGCGTCTCTCTCTCTCTCTCTCTCTCTCTCTGTGTGTGTGTGTGTGTGTGTGTGTGTGTGTGTGTGTGTGTGTGTGTGTGTGTGTGTGTGCATCAAATATCTATAAATTGACTTCTGTATCGGATTTGGCACCGCATTGTAGAAAATGTTTAGTAATACTACTTGACAGACAATGCTGTAGTCTCTTGGACTTGTACTAGACTAAGTAAATATGTAAAAAGAATAAAAATTACATAATAGACAATAGCTATAGATATAATCATAGAAATCGCCATCTCCAAGAGACGCCATAAGTGATTCTTAGGCCATATGTTTCTCCGCTATGTGAGAGTTCTCTATGTATAAGCTACGGGTTCAGAGTTAGAGGAAAGGGGAGGAAGAGAGGAAGAGGGAAAGGGAAGGAGGAGAAGAAGAGGAGAAAGGGAAGAAGGAGAGGAAGAGGGGAAGGGAAGGGGGGAAGAGGAGAAATGGAAGGAGGAGAAAAGGAAGGAGGATAGGAAAAGGGGAAAGGGAAGGAGGAGAAGAAGAGGAGAAAGGGAAGAAGGAGAGGAAGAG